>JARHVA010001459.1:2342500-2390000 GCA_037957365.1 Torreya grandis | reverse complement strand
ACATAAAATCAAATACAACCAAGGTGTATTTCTTATACACTATCATACACTTGTATAAATAGTTCATTTTTTGTGTTTTATCTATATTTAGATTGAGTGTAACACAAATACAAAAATAATTAATAAAATAAAAATATATATTACAATGTATAATTTATAAAATAATATAAGTAATACATAAATAATATAATATGTTTCTATTTATAAAAGTAACTAAAGAGACTCGATACTTAGCTTATTTTAGGTGTATGGTAGGATGAAGTTGTCAATAATGATTAGAAGGGTGGATATGAGTGTTCAGGTTATGGAAATAGAGTATCTACATGAGTATTTACATTTCTTCACTTCCTAAAAAACTATATATTACAACACTATTTTATGTAGTGTGAAACTATATTGAATGATTGTGTCAGCCTATGGTAAATTCAAATGATGAAACTATATATACTAAGGGTTACTATGCACATAAATGTATTTGATCCCTTACTAATTTATCTATTATCATTTTCATTTATAAAATACCTATATTTTAACTATATATTAAACTATGAATGGTTAAAATAAGTAAAATGGATGGGTTTTACTAACCTTAGCCAATCCCTTATGACTAGTTGAGCATTGAATACATTACTAATACTCCAAAGAGAGAACAAACTACATGTACTTGTCTTGATAATTTATGTGTATGCCATATGATGAGATTTAAAATATAAGTAAAATTTTTCATAAGCCTTATTTTTTTTATAAACATACAAATAAATATATCTCTTAGAAAATTTAGGATTACAAAAAACATAAGCTATAATTTGGTTGTGTTATCTAGGTATATCTTTGTTAAAAAATGATTCCATGTACCTTAATGCTTATAAGGTATTTTAATATATATAGATATCAAAATATAAATTATGGGACTATTTGAGTAACTTTTTTATAAGAAAGTAACCCAAATGCAATGCAACTTGAAATAAAGATGCTACATATTCCTAGACATGTCCATTGTTTGAGCAAAGTTTACCTATCATAGACCTATATATGAATTATAGATTTGTACATAAGCTATAGAAAATATCAATATCAATATGATAGGGATATATATCCCTATTATGGTGTTAATAAAATAAACAAATCAAAATATGGGATTATACAATTTTCATAATGTAAATAGAATAGACTCAACACCCAAACAAGTGCACCAATAAGTACCTTATTTTATTTTAATATTATATATGTATAAAGTCAAAAAAACATTGTAAAAAAGGGATTATATTATATTTATGTGTCTAAATTACCCCTTATCTAGTATTTAAATGAAATAATAAATACTATTTTAAAGGGATGAAGAAAATGCATAACTATGTTACGTATCTTAATCTTAGACTTATCCATGCCTTATGTGCTTAATAATATCAATATGTATCTAAGAAAAATGTGAAATAAAATAGAGAAAATTTAAAATAAAAATATTAAATATGTCATAAATAAAATTCAAAATAATCAAGAAATGACTACACCTAGAAGTATGTAGTCATTTTTCATTCATTGGGTATGCATATGTCACTAGAGTAGATATGTGATAGGTATATAATAAGCAAACCATATGGAGAATATATATTTATTTTTTTTCTATTATTTACTAGATACTTGAAAAAATATTTTATGTACTACCTATAGATAGGAACATTGCATTAGGAAAATATCTAGAAACTGAGTGGGACCTTAGTGATGTCTATTGAATGCAATGGATCAAGATGAATATGGGCCAACCCTCATTTGAATATAAGAAGTTCTTAGAGGTTATATCATGCATAAATTCATCCACATAAAAATAATTATACCTATTAAATTTAATATGTTATAGGTTTCAATAAATTTGAAAAATGCCTAAGAATCTATGTAAAGTTTTTGAGTCATCAGTTGTAGATGGATTACATGATTCAATTTAAGTAATTCATGAGTATAGGTTAATTTTAAAATAAATATAAGTAAAACTAACTATTTAATTACATGAGTTATAATTCCATATGTTAATTTACATATTGGGAGTTATATAACCTATGCCAACATATCACAATATCACAATCAAAATGTGAACATATGTCACACGTATGGTCACACTATAAAAATATATGTAATTTGAGCCCTGTAATCTATGTAATAATCTCATAAAATTTATGAAATATATGACATATTCCACACTTATGCCTATAATCTAATTCAAATTGATCATAATCTAAGTAATACCTATAATAATCTATGAAAAACTATAATAATCTGCATAAAATATGTAATAGTCTATGTAAAATTATGTACTAATATGTGTAAAATATATAATAAGTTGTGTAAATATGTAATAATATAAATTAAGTTTTTTAATAATCTACATAATATATGTGCCTAATTTAAATGATCTTACCCATCCTGACATAATGTGAGTTATATAATTTTGTCACTTTTGATAATATATGAAATCTAAACTTAACTTTGTGAAAGATTCCCCATGCATGCCCCCTTTAGATTAGAGGGATGAAATTGTGTGAATCATTCACAAAAAAAGAGACATGTATCATCATAATGTAATGTGAATAGATGTCAGTCACATGTGTAACTATGCCATCATAGAATATGTTGTTCATTTAATAACCATATGTGACTATATATAATACAATTCAAATAATCAAGTAATAATACTTATGCACAATCAATGTATTATGTGGGCGTTGTTATAGTAAAATAGGTAATATATGATATCATGCATTAATATTAAGAAACACACTTTGAATTATATGATTTTTATAGTTGATTTATATTTTCATTCTATAATATTATCCTTTTTATATTTGATTATAGAAACTGATCCACATCAAGTGATAAAAAATAGTGATGGTTCATTGGAGTAATGAATGAATTTCCATAGGAATATTTATTCATATTTTATCATATATATTCATTTTCCCCTGTTACTGAGGAATAATCCATAGTTATTTGTACTATGTATTATAAACATAGGCATATGAAATGTTCACCTTATTTATATCATAAAATTACTATGAAAGTGTTACCATATAGAAAATATTTTTATGTGTTTTACAACACAAATTATGGGAAGAGAAAAAGATCCACAACTACAAGTTTTCACATGTAGTGTATTATGTCAACAAGAAATATGTAGCGGGGAGGTTAGTATGTGTTAGTCCAATAAAAGAAATCAAAATAACACACTAAAATCCTAATACCTCAAGCCTAGACACTAGGGAGAGCATAGGTGAAAATCATGAAAATGAAAATACAACCAAAACATAAAAGAAAATACTATTTTTCCTTCCTTGGAATTCTAAATGGCTTGTTTAGTTTGTGCATCAAGAAATCTTAATCAATAGATCTTTGTTGGATTCACCTTTCCTTGGCACCTTGGCTTGGTGTCTTGGCTTATTAATTTATCATGGTAACATTACTTGCATGAATCTTATGAAGTAAATATTGAATAATAACTCTACACTATCAAATCATAAAGATCAATAGGTATGGCCTTATATTTATAGCCTCAAAAGTTAAATCTCACCCAAGGTTAGTTAAGGTTGAGTTTAAACATGTAATGGTTTCAAATTAACCCTAGGTGAGTTGAGGATAATTTCAATTGAGTTAAAAATTTTCATGTAATTATGATTTTGAATTACTAGCATGGCTTTCAAATTAGATATTTTGGGATATTTTGGAAGAGCTTGACAACTCATAAAGGCAATGATGAAAAGGCTTGATATTTTGATTTTTAGAATTTCCATTTTGAAATATTCATTAATTATAAATGGATAATCCAACTAAGTATTTAATATTTTTTAATAAGTTAATTCAATTTGATTATCATTTTATCTCTTTGAAGATTTGATCAAGCTCCCCACTTAATGGGTCCATAGGCCAAACTGCCAATTGTTATGTAACAAGGTGATTAGGGATGAATCCATGAGAGGTTATTATTGCATACGAGTTAGTACTCCAAATATGGATGCCTCAACATAATTATAAAAATTTATGAATGATGTGTAGCTAAAATTGGGACATTTAGTGATTCCTATGCTTAATTTGAAATTTTTGGTAGGAATCAATATGAAGTCCAGTCGGAAGCTAGTTATGGCTAGAATTAGGTGTCTAAATTTTTCCCCTATTTGGGAATGTATTGAAAGCTAAGGCACAATAATGTATTCTCAAATAATGAAAAAGTCCTATATGTCTAATTCCCCGAAAAGTGATGGATGAGCTGTAGGTGACCCCTTGAGGGAGTGGTTGATAAATACGGTCAATGATTAGTCCCTTGAAACAAGGAAAATGATGAGAACAAAAGAGAAAAGTGGGTGGAAAATAATTTTTTGCCTATAAAAAGTTATAATAAATGAAATAATGAGATGTCCCAGATGGGTAGATAAAAATGATGATTTTCCAAAAGGTGGTTATAATTATTAACATATTAAGGGAAAAAGATAATTTTTATGCCCAAATGTGGTTATAATTATTAGCCAAAGGAAAGGTTAAAAAGATAATGATTTACCCAAAAGTATTTATAATCATTAGAATGAAAATAATGATTTTCCCACAGACTACCATAATCATTTGTAAGATGAAAACATGCCTTATTTGGGAAGATAGAGATAAGGATTTTTCCAAAGGCAATTATAATCATTATCATCCAGATAAATCAAAACATAATTATTTTTCCAAAGGTATTTATAATCATTATCACAATAGGTTGGATCAAGAAATAATGATTTTCCCAAAGGAGGTTATAATCATTGGTACTCTAGGTGGCATAATATGGAAAATTAGAAAAGTGGGTATATATAATAAATTTGTACTCATGGAGTAAAAGTAAGTTGGTATAGAGGAGAAATATGAATTTAGGAAACTTGTTAGTATGAAGATACACATCATAAGTAGAAAAGATTAAAATTATTTTATGATTTATTTACTCTATATGTGGGTAATATTCTGAGGAGATTTGGAATTTTTTAGGTAACTAAGGAGAAGTGCTATGACCAAATTAATTGTAAGATTTATTGAGCTAATTTTTGATATAGCACATGATGGTACGCATCATGATACAAAAAATTATGATAACTTAGATTAACTATGCAAAAGGACTAACATACGATCTAATAATTAATTAATAACAATGCACCAATGATAAATACCATGATGACATGGTATATGTATGAATATGGATGGACTTAAGTATAATGTGCAAAAAATCACTTGATGAACGTAGTTTTCCTAAGTCAAGATACACCAATGAAATCAAATAATAGGGAAATAGAGAAAAAAATAGAAAACTAAAACATAAAGAAATAAATATAAAGATAGAATAAAATGAAATAATGAGAACAAAACGAAACAAACACAACCAATGGTTAATCATAATGTTAGTGTAAATAGAAGACAAAATCAAATGATACAAGGTTTCCCCTAGGCCATAGGGGAACAAGATGACAAATTTTTCATTTAAGCTATAGGAGACAACAAAACAAACAAACAAAATGGGTGGATAGAAGAAAAGGAAGGGATAACTAAGTTGACTTCAGATGCACTAGGCAAGTGGATGTCACCTACATATTTTCATGGATGGAAGGTCCAACATGAACTTCATGCCATATGTAGTTTTCCTAGGATATGTGATAGAAGAAAATGATGAGACAAAAAATAAGATTATGTGGTAGAGTAAATATGGGAATGGCCTCACAAAATGGTGAGAGCATTGAAATGAAGCCTAGTAGCGATTAATGTATCAAATTTGAATATGTAATGTGAATGATAGAGACTCACAAAATGGTGAGAGTGTAATATTATTGGTAAATGTTTTTAGTATTTTCTAAGAATTTAAACTTGATCAATAATTATTAGACACAAAATGGTCCAACTTGCAAAATGGTGAGAGCATTCAAATTTTAAATTGCTTACAAAATGGTGAGAGAATCATAAAGGGTGACTGAGATGACCTCAACATGAATCAATCACTACCTAAATAGTCCTAGGATGGGACCTTAAGTCACTATATTTATCCCTTACAATGGAGGAATTTAACTGGGTAGCAACAAGTTTGTGAATTAGGAAAATGGCATAGTATGGCATATGAATGACAAGGTGGGACTTCAAGGCATGATAAAGGTGTTGTTCCTAATTTTACCATAGGTGATTATAATTAGGAAACTTAATCATAGGTTAATGATACTTATTTTACCAATAGTGGTTATAATTAGTATCAGAAAGTGGGATATTGATTTGCCCATAGGTGGTTAGAATTAGGAATACTTGGAATTAAATGAAACTAGAAATGAAGGATGAAACTACCAAACCACTATCATATTGGTCTAAGATACTAACTCTATTTCCAATATTAAATCAATTGATAAAAATTGATTGGATTGATATCATTGAAGGGGCTTGGAGGACCAATGAAACATAATGAAGGTCAAATGGGTTGGGTAGGGAGGGTAAGAATAACTTTGGTCAATAGGAAAGCTATGGTAGAATGGTATATGGTATGGTACAAATAAAGTGATAATATTATGGTATAATTTAAATTATCCTCATAGATAATACTTTATGTCTCTTAAGAAAAATAATGCTTAAGGTGTATGATGTTCATCAGCTCATCAAGTTCATCTTCATTTGGTGTAACAAGCCTGTATACTTTAGATCCATAATTTGTAACAATGATATATAGGCGTATCTATTTTGGTCTGAACTTGACCTTATTATTCTTCTCAAACATGGTATTATTTTGGTTTTCTTTGAGAATAAGATCACCAAGTTCAAAAATCTCTATGTTTAACCCTTAGGTTTTAGTGGCCAAGAAATTGGTTATAGTATGCTTCAAGGATATTAAAAATGGCCATGCATTTTTCATCAAGTAACTATGGCTCTTGTAGATGAACTAATTGGTAATAATCATCATCCAGGATGTGTTTCAATGAGATACATAGAGAAGGTAACTCGACCTCAATGGGAAGAATAGCTTCAGTGCCATAAACTAAGAAATATGGAGTGGCTCCACTTGGAGTATGATAATTAGTATGATATTACCAAAGGGCATAGAGTATTTGGAGGTGTTAATCATTGAAAACATCATGGACAATATTTTTAGGGATGTTGACAATGGATTTATTAGATGCCTCTTCTTGGCTACTACCTTGTGGGTAATATTTTGTAGAAAAATGTTGAGTGATATTGTACTCAACACAAATCATTTTGACATATTTATTCTTAAACTATCTACCATTATCATATATAATGTTGGATGGGATACCATAATGGTATATGAGATGATTAAAGATGAATTTGGAAATTTGTCTTTTAGTCACATGAGGGGTACATCTTCAACCCACTTAGTGAAATATTTGGTAGGGGTAAGTATGTGTTTATGCCTATCTTATGAAGTAGGGTTAATTTTAAAAATGAGATCAAGTCCCAATGTTGTAAATGGCCATGGTGAAAGCATGGGTTTTAGTGTTTTGGCTAGGGCATGAATCATATTGGCATGTCATTGACATTTGTCACACTTTTTAACATAAGCAATTGCATCTACATCCATAGTTGGCCAATTATAACCAGTACATAGGAGTTTCTTCGATAGGATGGCCCTACTTATGTGGAATCCACATACTTTTTCCCAAACTTCCCATAACTCTAATTTTCATTCTATCAAATTTAAACAATGAAGTAGAGTGACATGACAACTATGGTGGTAAAGGGTTGTACCAAGTAAGGTATATCATGAGGCTTTGTGGGTAAAGATGATCTTGTTGTTTATGTGATGAATCTATGGGCATGATATCATCATGAAGGTAGGTAAATAGGTATGAATAATATATAGATATGGGACCAATAATATTATAAATCATTTTGAAATTTGAATGTTCATGAGTAGGTGATATAAGATTTTCAACAAGAAATTGATACTCTTTTGCCTTGTCTGTATGATAGATTAAAGAACCAATGATGTTCATGACATTTGATATCCTATTATTGGGCCTTGGAATGTGTTAAAAATATATGTTGATGATCTAATATTTGAGAGTTTTAACCATGGCCTTGTAGAGCACCAACTTGTCATATTCATTCTAAAAGTGGTATGTAACCTGATTGATGATTAACTGAGAATCACCATAAATCATGATGTTGAATATTCCATTGTATTATCTGTTGAATCCCTATAATAAGTGCTTCATATTCAGCCATTTTGTTAGTATAAATAAGGCTGATATAAAATGATTTATGGATAATATCCCCTATGGTTCAATAAATAATAGACCTGCCCCTGATCCATGTGATGTGAATGATCCATCAAAATATAGATCCCAATGTAGCTCCTCAGAAGGTGTTTCTATGATGGTCATAATGGAATTATTTGGGAATTATAAAGTAAGGTGTCTGGTATTTACAAGGAGAGCTTCAACAAGCTAATTTTCAAGTACTTATCCCTTAATATACTTATGGTTGATGTATTCTATCTTGAACTCGCTCAGAAGCATGATCTATTTAGCCATGTATCCTTGTAATGTTATCTTTGATAGTAGATACTTAAGTAGATATACTTTGGAAATATCTATAGTCTTCTTTTTTAACATGTAATTACATATTTTTTGGGCTACAAAAACCATAGATAAACAAGTTTTTCTATTTGTGTATAGTTATGTTTATATACAAATAGTGTATGGCTTAGATAGTAGATAGAATGTTCTTTTCCATTATCATCATGTTGAATTAGAATTGTCCCTAGGGCTATGTCTATGGTAGACAAGTATAGTACGAATGGATTTCCTAGCATGAATGGTAATAAAATAGGTGGATTGGAAAGATATTCCTTTTGGTATTGAAAATATTTCTGGCATTCTTTATTCCAATTAAATATGACACCTTTATTTAGTAAATGTGTAAATCGATGTAATTTTTTGGCTAATTGTGAGATGAATCACTTGATATATTAAATCTTGCCATGAAAACTATGGAGTTGCTTCAAATTAAAAGGTGGTGACATCTCAATAATGGCTTATACTTTGGTAGGATCAAATATAATGCCTCTAAGAGAGATGATGAAGCTTAACAATTTTATAGAAGTGATAGAAAAAATGAACTTCTTGGGATTGAGTCTGACCTTGTATTCATGAATCCTCTCAAATATTATTTGTAGTGTGATTGGATGATCATCACAATTCTTCGATTTACCTAGTATGTCATCATTATAGTCTTCAACAATTTCATGCATCATATCATGAAATATGATAATTGTGGATATTTGGTATGTGTCCCCAACATTCTTGAGAACAAATGGCATATCTTGATTAAAAAACATTCCCTATGTAGTGGTGAACATTATATTATGTTGGCCTTATAGCATAGTTTAGATTTGGTTTTATCTTGAAAATCCATCCATATGTGACATAATTGCATTCCCCACTATGGAGTCAACTATCATGTCAATTTTTGGTAGAGGAAAGTCATTCTTGGGGTAGGCCTTATTTATATCTCTAAAACCAATAAAGATTCTAATTCCTTATATCTTCTCACTGACATACACAACATTTGAGATCCATACTGAATAGTCAATTGGTTGGATATATCTCACTTTGAAGAGTTTCTCCAACTCTTTCTTTACTAATACAAAAATATGAGGATGTATATTGCACTATTTCTACTTCACAAGTTTGGCATCATGATTAAAACAAGGTGGTGTACAACCAAGGTAGGGTATGAACCCAACATGTTTAAATATGCCCAAACAAAGATGTCAATAAATTCAATCAAAAGGATTATAAAGATTTCATGTTCCTCTTCTATGAGGGACATGCTTAAATTTGATCCATTTTGGGTCGTCTAGAGTCCCGATTTTGACTTTTGTAGTGTATTGTACAAGGAGAGTCAAACCATCTTTAAGAATAGTTGGTAATGATTTTAATTAGCTTTTGAAAGTAAAGTCCTATATTTGGACTAGGTCTTCAATCTCTCCTAAGCAAGATGAATTTGAATCTTCCAATGGTAGGGATGGACATGTTATAAACATTGTTGGAAATTCTTAGACAATTAGATCAAATTCTTGTTGTTCTTAAGATCTAAACTCGCACCCAAAAGTAGGTTCATTATTGGTGGTCTCTTGAGTTTCATTTGAGGAAAGTTTAACACACCCATCTAGTGGCACTTGAAATAGGTTTTCAGTAGAAGAATAGCCTTTTTGTTTACTTTTACCCTGGTATAAAAGTGCTTCAAAGAGGTTTTCACTTTAGGACCTTAATGTCTTATTTATTTGTTTGTGGCTAAGGGTGTTCACCCATTCTCCAAAATAGGCTAAAGGATCTAGTTTGATAGATAACCCTTTTTTGTGATATCCCAATGGAACATTGTATCTTAGGCCTATAAAATCACAAAAGGTCTTATCATTCTAAAACTCACCTACAGGCACTATGGATTCTTGTTGGTCCTAGAATATAAGTTGAGGGTGATATATAATAAATAGATTATGCCAAAAAATTAGGGTAATGGTACATATGACATGGATGTAAAAAAAATTGGTATTTGTGAGGTCTTTATAAATGTTATGATTGGACTCTACTTTGGTATCAACATCATCATCACTATATGTTAGCATTGGAACATGAATAAGATACGTGGGCTCACCCCCATGTGGTTTAAATTTGAGACCATAGGTTATTTTGTAATGAGTTTTAGAAATGGGCTCAAGAGTTTCATGTTAATTTGGCCCTAGGCCCCCTCCTCCATAGGCTTGGGTTTACATGATACAATTAAGAATGGAATATTTATAAATTTTGTAAAAATCAACTACTTTATCATTATATAACCATGTTTCATCATTTACAAGTGGGTCCTATTCTTGGCTAGTGACTGGTGTGAAAATGATACGAGCTAGACTATGGAGCTTGGATTTTCTTTTATGTTACCATTCCATTCAAGGTGGATTGGATTTAGTTATTTCATAGGACTTGGGGTTATGTGGAATATTGTCAGTGTGAAATACATCATTAGTCAAATAATCTCTTAGGCCATTTTATAAGATGGTAAAATGATTTGACATTTTAAGAGGAGGTATGTGTTTAGATGAATCAAGACTATCTAGGTCTATACAATTGGCCTCTGATAACAAGTATTTCTTTATCTTTATCCATTTTTGGAACTAGATCTAGGCCAAATCAGTGCTTATAGCTTTTGTACTTGGCCTTCAAATGTTTGTAACGTTCGAAAGGCTATAAATCTCCATTAATGGTGACTTCCATTCCTAAATGTGAGAACTTGAGACACTGGTACAATGTTGATGGGATTGCACAAATTTCATGTAGCGAAGGTATACCCAAGATCAAATTGTATGAAAAATCTAAGTCTAACACATAGAAAAGTGTATTATGGGTCAAGGGTCCAGGGATAATTGGTAAGAATATGGTACCTTGTGATTCCCATTATTCATCGTCATAGGCCTTGATAGTGATCATTTCTAGATGTAGATCAATAATTATATATCTAAGATGCTTGATGAGATTTAGAGACACAATATTCATGCCCAAACCATTATCTATGAGGACACATTTTTCTTTTTGCCACATAATGACAAATTAAATGTATAATGGATTATTATGGAGATGGCCAAGAGATGACATATCACTTTGGTCAAAGGTTAGTTATTGTCTTAGGGCTAGATGTCCAACCAAATCTTGGAATTTGTCAAGGTTTATGTTTTTTTTAACTTAGGATTGGTATAGGAACTCTATTAAGATGTTCTTATGGATAGTATATGTTTACAGTAAATCTAAAATGGAAATTTGTGTAGGTGTCTTCTAAAATTATTTCACAATGTCAAATGTATTTTCCTTTACAATGGTAAATAGTTTGTTCCTATCTAAGAAAGTGGGTTGGATGGGTTTGTTAATAGGGGGCATAGGCCTAGAATTATAATTTTTTATTATTGAGTTGTGATTTCATAATCAAGATTGCATACAAGACCATTATTTCTAAAAAATGATTATGGAGGGGGGTTATAGAAGATAGGTCTTGATTTCTAGTGCACTTGTTTGTGGTCACAAAGCAATGATGAGTTTTTGATATAAGGTCCTAAAATAATAATCTATAATTTTTGTTGCACTTCATCATGGTCTAAAGTTAAGGAAGGATTATTATCAAAAGGGGGTTGATTGGAATTGTTTGGCAATAGTCATGTTTTATTATCACTTAGTCTAGGATTAATGATGATGGTGGAAATGTGACCTCCCACAATATGACCTATAAATTTAGTGTAGTCATTTTCAACTGAATGGTAAGTCTATTGGGTATTTTAATTATTTTGGCCTTGGTTCCTCCTAATTAGTTGACATTTTTATTGTGGCTACTGATATTTTTGTTGTCATGGTTGTTGATACTATTATTGTTGTTGTTATAGACTTCATTATAGATGTTGATTTTTATTTTTATGCTGAAAAAAGGGGTTTGATAGATATCAATGTTCTAATTAGATGTATATTCTATATTATCCATTGTAATCTCCCCATTTTATAACATATTTTCAATGAGGTGTTTTATTTTCACACAATAATGTAGATTATGTCCATGAACATGATGGTATTCACAAAATGCATTATCTTGATACCAGCCAGGATAAGGAATACTCTCATGATAATGTTTTGGAATCAGCCAACTAATTTTGTTAGTTGTGGCTAGCTTATAAAACACAAATTTAATAGGCTCTCCAAGGTTACTCAAAAATCGATGAGTAGGTGTTTTTGTTCTTGAAGGAAGTGTTTTTAAAGGTAATGGTTTTTGCATTTATGGAGTAGGTCTAGGTTACTGTAAAGGTTGTACTTGTTAAATGGGTTGCTGATGAGGAGTAAGCTATTTTTATAGTATAGGTTGAGTAGATGATGTTTTCACCATTTGGATATGATATGACTTGGTTACTACATTTAATAAATATTATTTTTATAGTTACATTACTTGGATTTTTTATAATTACAATCCTTAGTTAGTGTTGATGCTTGTGCTTCGACTTGGTTTTGCTTCGATGAGGTTAGCTTAATAATCCCTTTTTAAATAAGGGAATTTTCAATTATCAAACCTTATAGATGATCTCTCTGAAGGTATGTGCATACTAATGGTCCAGATAATAGGATATCTCATGGTGAAAATTTTTAGAAAACACATCGCCAATTATTTGTCTCATAAGTTGTGGGTGAAGTAGATAAAAAATGATCTCTATCATTTTTAATACTTTAAAAAATTTAACTAACCTTCTCTTTTGGCTACATCAAATCTACTAATGAAATATTATGTTTGGTATTGTAAGAGATATGTTGCACAAATTTGTCTAAAAGGTCATCAAAATTAGATATCAAATTCTTTAGAAATTTTAGGAACCATTTCAAAGCCTATCCTACTTGACTTTAGGGAAATAAGAGTAGGAGGTAAATGCCATTGTAAGTCATTGGCTAGAAAGCAACAAGGAATTATTTAAAATGGGTCTTAGGGTTTCCTTTACCCTTGTATTTACCAAGTTTAAGTGGTTCATACCTTAGAGTAAATGGTATTTATAGATATTCCATGTTGAATGGGTATGAACACATATCATCTAACTTAAACTTCTTGGTCTATTTCCTTTCTTTAATGGTGGAAATTGCATCCTTCATTTATTGTAGTTCTTGTGTCAATAAATTAGATGGAATAATTAGCTAAGGTGAAGGTTAGGTGGTTAAAGATATATTACATCTAATAGGGTATAATGGATGAATGGTTTGTTGTGGAATGTTGGTATGATAAGTGAATTGACCAAGAATATGCATCTATGGATTAGGATGTGGTTGTTGAAATATCATGCATTATAGTGAAATATTATGGTTTGGATTTGGTATATACACCTGATTTTAAGGGAATTATGGCTGTAATGTAAGGATATGGATATGGGTAAAGTACTATGCCTATTAAGGTTGAGTAGGAACTTGCTGTTGACTAGTCAAACCTAGATGATTAAGGGGAACTTATTGTAGACCAATGCCTTGTCATTAGATTTTTGGAACATTTTGAATAAAAGGCAATTAATTCCTAATTGGTACTTATTGGCTAGTAGTACCTCTTTATTATACAAACACTAGTTGTGAACTAGATGCTTGTTAGGTGTTCATAATTTGTCTTTGACCAATAGACATATGTTGTTGATTATGAAACATTTACTATTATAAAAATACATTAGTATGTGACTAAATAGGTATATTTGTCACTATCTAATGAGATGGAACATTCATTTCCCCCTATTGAGGTGGCATAATGTTCTACCTTTAATGTGATGGTACATTAGATTGTGCCCATTTTTTTGGAATGTTAGTCATCACCTATTGAGGAAGAGTAATATTCTTCATGTGTTGTTGAGGTAAATCACTAGTCAATACTTGATTATTTAATCCTTATAGTTGCATAGTCAAAGAAGTAATTAGTTGAGGATTATAGGAAACTTGTTGTGGTTAAGGCGTAGGAGTTCTTTCCCCTAAATGTTGTGACCCACTCATGGTATTAACTAAAGGCACTAATTTTGGATTAGTTTTTGGTGTATTTACACCACTTTATCCTATATTGGATGACACTTGTGTGTTATCCACTATGTTTTGCACATTTCTCTATGTAGAAATAGTAGTCACTTCTTCAATAGATGGGACATTGTTCATGTCACCAACTTAATTGCTTTGTGCAATTGGGTCTATAACTAAATTATCTTGACATATCAATTCATTAATACTCATGTTGAAGGAGCTAACTTTATGAGTGGAGCATTTGACATGGCCATGTTATTAAAATTATATACTAAATTCAAATAGGTTTGATATGCTTGTTGCATATATATAAAGTGGTCTTCAATGAGGCCTTTTCATTTTATAATCATATTTGGGTATTCATATAACATTGACATGAGCACTTGAAGGTTTCTAGTAGAGGCTTTTTTGATGATTTGGTTATAAGGCATGTTGAGAGGCACTCTAACTAGACTAAGAAATTTTCATGGGGGAAGTCTACTAGAAACCTGGTCCCTACCTCTACAACTATAAATAAAACTTTGTCCTTATTTTAAATCAAGTGAAAATAAAAAAAATAAGGATTATATGTAGATAGAATAGTAACATAATTCAGTTATTTTTGAACTTTTTCTATAAATGATGGTACACTAGCAAGATATTGTGTGGTTTGCTCTTGGTCTTGATCCGAATAGGGAGGTGTGTTAACAAAATAATGGGATAATAGATCTTGAATTTGTTACCTATATTGGTCAGTGTAAGGAGGATAAGGATCCATCTCAAAAAATACATCATCACCATAGGGGTCTTGAACAAAGTCATCTTGTGCAACTATGGTATCATAACCTGGATTATACATGGCTCTACTACAAGTGTAAAGAGACATATTCAAACTAGTAATGAAAATTTCATGAAGATAGGCCTATATTTCAAAAAAACTCTTAAAAATAAGGTATAAAGGACAAATGGTCCAAACTTGGTTTAACTTGGTCTAAATACTAGAGTTATATCTCTAAGAAGGTCAGTGTTAAATTTTGGTGTAAAATATTCTAACACCAAATGTCTTACATAAATGGTCAAGTGGATGGGTACAAATGAATGCCAAAATTAAGAAAAAATTGTTTCAAAAAAGTATTTTATATATATATATATATATATATATATATATATATAAATTAAGTTTGTTATTTCTTTTGGGAAACAAGGCACAAAAGCTAGATTTTTAAAAAAATGAGGTCTAAAAGGCAAGAGATTTAATAGAAAAAATTTCAAACACTTTGGTACAAATTAGGCATTCATATTTAAACACACACTTGATAATTTGGCAAAAGACATTGAATCTTAAGTATACATAAGATAGACCACTTACCCAAATCTAGGCACAAAAATAGTAATTAATTTAAGAAAGAAATTGGTCAAAGTTTCACAACCCAAAAGTGAAAGGTAAATGTCTAGTCCAAAATTATGTGAGGCCTATATAAAAACCAATTAATGTTTGGATCAAAACTTATCAATGCTAATTTCAAACCTAATTATAAAACTAGGCTTCTCAAAATAGAAAACAATCTAGACAAGAATGAACCTCATAAAGGTACGAGGCATAGACCAAGATGGAAAACGTGGTTTTTAAATTTATAATATGAACATAAAAAACAAGTCTTTAAAATAATTTGAGCATTGTAATTATAATATCATGTTCTAACAGTATAACAAATGGTTTATTTCAAGACTCCAAGGCACAAGATTTTAGAATGAACTAGGTAGCATAATGATGTCCCTTTAAATCAAGTGACATACACAAAGGTTTGATAAATGACTAAGGCAAAGGCAAAGTATCAAATGAATGGCATAAAACCTCTTAAAAAAAGAGTGATGTGTAAAAAATACTCATTTTGTATATGTTATGAAAAAATTATTTTAGACTCAAGACCATGTGAGTAAAGAGGATCAAAATTACAAAAATACCTAAGTGTAACATCCTAAATCCTAAACCTAACAAGGTTGTATTGTAATATCAAATTACATATATATACTTGATTTTGAGAGGATTTTAAATTATTAATCCAAAAACTAAAATCACATGAAAATTATAGTTTTTAGGCCCCCTCTTCTATTAATAGTTTGTATAATGATATATAACTTCAGGCTACTCACCTTGCATGAATAATATGTTCACAACAAGTGGGATTGTCTAAAATATAATTTTTTTCTTGTTTATAGATGGTCATATATTTTTGGAAAACACTAGGGCATAATCACATAATTTGGATCCATTTCAACTAGCTTATTGTGAAAATATCTTATCATTTTCACAACCATTTTATCCATCAATTACTCAGTATAGTGCAATGTCTGAATTACCCATGTATTTTGAGGTTGAGTACCATTAATGGAGCTTGTTTTAACCACTCAAACCAAGAATAGTATTAATTCACCCTTAATTTATGTACCCCACCATGGAGTGGGATTGAAAATTATGCTAAGAGATAAATTCCTAGGTCAACACTTCCATATATAACTCATGGGGAGGTGACTAACTCCTTCCCACAAGCCAAAATACATACAAAATAAAGAAAGTGGAAGGACTTTAGTATCATTTTGGGGTCACTCAGATTGTATATATTTTGGGAAGGGCATTAGTGACTTTCCTTCCATTATTTTGGAGCAAAGTGACAAATGCAAAGAGTGATCATTTTTTATCACTCAAGTTCCTTAAAGAGGATGGGGAGAGAGCATACATGTAACATTCATATTGCTAAATAGAAAATTTCCACAAATAAACATAAAAATGAAAAACTCTTATGAGTTATTTAACTAATGTGAGGGTTTATTTTTATATCACCAAAATTAAAAATGTTATGAAGTTTAAGCCCCTTGGCTTTGTGTTGAAAACATTAAAAAAAATGAAAATAACTCAAGTAAATACATTTTATAACACCAAAACAAAATGTGTGTTTTGAAACATCGAGTGTTTAAAACCATCTTGTCTTAGTCTTTGGAACCTGTAAAAGATGTTAGTGGGTTTACTTGGTCCTTGGAAAAATTGATGTCCTTGAAAATTAGCTAATAAAACATAAAATCCCCTCTCTAGAATTATTTCATAGTTATAAAGTAAATTTTTAACTATGAATTATGTCATAAAAACACCATCAAGAAAGAATGCTTAAAAACTCATAGTGATCAATTTCACAGGTTCTAAATGATTCCACAACTCCATTTGATGCTTTCATTGCTCTATTTGATGATTTCACTAATATTTTAGATCATTTCTCTACTACATATGACAATTTCATGATTCTTGAGAAACCTAAAACAAGTAAAAATAGGCAAGAATGATTTTGTTGCTAACAAAAATTATTTCACTACTAAGAAAAATGAATTTGTAGCCTAAAAATGCAATTTTGATCCACTAAAAATGATTTAGCTTATGTTAAAAATGATTTAATTGCTAAAAATCATGATTTAACTAATCTATAATAATTTTTTAATTAAATAAAATAATGAAAAAAGGATTTTTCCTTTAGGATGATTTTGCAATTTCACTCTATGATTTCACCTCTTTTTATGCTAAATTCACAATTATGTAGGGCCAAAGATAAACCAGAGTGATTTTACAATTTTCTAGGACAAATTTATAGATTAGGTTGATTATTTCATGATTTTATATGCTGAATTCACAATTACATAGTCACAAATTCATGAATACGTATTCAAAAGAAAAAACACAAAATAGTTACCAATAAATCATAAAATTAAGATCTATAATGAAGTATCATTAGCTCTAAAAAGCTATCAAGAGACTCCATTCATACTTGTGGGGTGTGTGGTCCCACTGATCATGCCATCATGTGAATAAAGTATATGTGGAGGGGAGTTTAGTATGGTGTTAGTTAAATAAAACAAATTAAAACAACACACTAAACTCCTAACACCTCTAGCCTCTAGCCTAGATACTGGAGAGAGAATATATAACAAGCATGCATATGAAAACACAACTATAACATAAAATAAAAACTCTTTTTCCTTCCTTGGAGCTCTAAATGGATTTTTGAAATGTCTCTCAGTTTGTGAATCAAGAAATCATCATCAATGAGGATTTGTTGGCTTCACCTTTCCTTGGCACCTTGGCTTGATTTTTTGGGTTATAAATTTGGCATGGTGACATTACTTGCCTAAAGATTATGGAGTAAATCCTACATAATAATTCCACACTATAAAAATTTAAAGATCAATAGGTATGGCCTTGTATATATATCCTCAAAATTTTACTCTCACCCAAGGTGAGTTAAGGTTGAGTTTAAACATGGAATGATTTCAAGCAAACCCTAGGTGAGTTGAGGCCAACTTCAACTGAGTTAAAATTTGTCATGTAATTATTATTTTCAATTACTAGATATGGATCTCAAATTAGATATTTTGGTATATTTTGGAAGAGATTCACAAATCATAAAGGCAATGATGAAAAGGCTTGATATTTTGATTTTTAAAATTTCAATTTTAAAATATTCATTAATTACAAATGGATAGTTCAACTAAGAATTTAATCTTTTTTAATTAGTTTATTTAATTTGACTAGTATTTTAGCTCTTTTAATATTTGATCTAGTTCCCCATTTAATGGGTCCATAGGTAAAATTGTCATTTGTTATGTCACAAGGTGATTATGGATGAATTTATGAGAGGTTATTGTTGCATATGAACTAGTATCCAAAATAAGGATGCTTCACCATAATTTAAAGTATTGATGAATGATATATGGTCAAAATTGGTGTGTTTAGTGATTCCTAAGATTATTTTTTAATGTTTGATAGGAATCATTTTGAAGTTCAGTTAGAATTTAGTTGTGGTCAGAATTGGGTGTCTACATATCATAGTCTATAAATATTAAAGTTTGAAATATTTAGTATACAACATAAAAATTGGATAGGTTTAAATAGGTTGACATTTCAATTTGAAAACTCACTTGAAATATATATGTTACTTAGTTTTGATCTCTGACTATGGCAATGCCACTTAGAAGACACATGAAACCTATAGAATTCAAGTATTTAGAGGTCACATTATAGGTAGATCAGGCATCGACATTAATAAGTTACTAAAATATGATTTTTTGGAATTATTTATTATAATTTAAAACATAATAATTAGTTCATGTGTTAAAAATTATATGGATTTTATATCAAATCATATGTTTTATATATGCATCCTTCTTACTATAAAATTGACTTATTTCATGCAAAAATGTTTAAATATAATATAAACATGTCCTATACTAGTATTTTTTCTACAAAGATAATGTACATTTTATCATAGATATGTGTGAATGTTTTTAATTTAGGGAGGGATTAAAAATAATATTTGATTTAATATAAAATTTAATTTATGTATTAACCAATCCATCCCATAATCACTAATTGTTAAATTAGTTAAGATGTAAGGGAGATTGTTGACCAAAAACTATACTGAATAAATTAAAATTAAAGAACAAGTACTTTTTGGTATTCATTTGTGAATAATTATAAAAAAATATAGGTGAAAATATGAAACATGAATTTCTAAAATTTATTATTTTTTCGCATTTGTGCACCATCTTTTATTAATAATAAAGTCTAGAAACTAAATAAACACAAAAAATTGCATGACAAGTTATTTCAAGAAGAGCATGAAGTAAAAACTAAATAAATAAATTTAATTAAAAATAAATAATATGGAATAATAATTATAAAATTATATACTAATATAATTTAAAGTAATTAAAAATAAATTCAAAAGATAACTAAGCGTACCACTAACACTAACGGATTGTTTTTTGATCATCATGTAAGGAACCACTATCAGTTGATTATCACAAGATCTAATTTAAAAAAAGTGGTGTGTGTGTGTGTGTGTGTGTGTGTGTGTGTGTGTGTGTGTGTGTGTGTGTGTGTGTGTGTGTGTGTGTGTGTGTGTGTGTGTGTGTGTGTGTGTGTATTGAATTAAATACTCTTAAATTTAATTCACCCAACTTATAAAATGTAGCATAACCTAAAAAATCATTTGAGTACTTAGATAATGAACTAGACTTAACTGCAATTCCAGTTTTTTTAGAAAAAATATTAAAAAGTGTTCAAAATTGACAAAAAACTAATATAGGACATAAATGAATTTAAAAACCTTCATAAAAAATAAAATAAAATAAATATAATATTACTAATCAAGTTCCCATATTAGCATCATAATCAACATTCCCTCATTTGATGCAAAGAGCATAAATGCATATCATCTCTTTAAGTCTTCCATGAATATGCTTGTGCAATCCCTTGGTGCTAATATCAAAAAACTTATTGTTGCTTATCACATACTCAATGATAACATGTTTATCAATGATCAAATTTCTAACATAATGATGTTTTTAGTTAAGTGTGTTCGGTTCTAACATGGAAAATTGGATTCTTGGATAATTGCATTAACCCATTATTATAACAAAATATTGATTTTGGGTAAATTTGAGTATCTTTGAAATAAAATGAGTATACTCAATCATAATACTTATGTGAAATATTATTTAAAGGTTTTATATTCATCTTCAGCAGAGGATAATTTAACTATAACTTGTTTCTTTTAAGACCAAGAAACCAACCCACTTTAAAATTTGAAGCAATAATTGTAAGTTGATTTCTTATCATCAAAAGATACTCCCCAAAGTGAATCTCTACATCTAATTATACATAATTAAATTTAAGGTTTAAAATTAATTCAATCATTATAAGTACCTCTTACATATCTAAAATGCTTTTTATTTCTTTCAAAATATTAAGTGATATTTTTCTCATTGATCTAGAAACTAATTTAATACTAGAACTAATATCAGGTCTTGTCATAGTGAGATACATAAAACCTCCCATCATGTTCTTAATTTTTTTTTCATCATCTAAAGGAATTTCAACCTCTCTCATATTATTTTATTTATGTGCAATTGGAGTGTCTGTGGGATATGAATCTTAAATATTGTACTTCTTTAACATGTCTTGGGCAACTTGGCTTAACAAATGAATAATTTATATTTATTTTGATGGAATTCCATGCCATAAAATTATTTAATAATTATAATATCAATCATCTCAAATTATGATTTTATATTTTTATTGAAACTATTCAACATCTCCATGGAGCTACCTATGAATATCAACTCATCTACATAGAGACAAACATATCAAACATTAGAATTAGATGTTTGTAAGGAGTTGGTTAATTTTTAATTATTATAAATCTTTGACCCAATAACCAACTACCAATTCTTGAGTACCAAACTCTACTTCAACCCATAAAGATACTTATTCCTCTTATATATCCAAAATTATTTACCCTTTACCTCAAAACCTTGTGGCTACCCAATATGTACTTATTATTCAATATTATATTTAATAATACACTTTTGACATCTATTTTATATATTTTCCATCATTCATGACCAACTACAACAAGCATCAAGCTTATACTATCATGATGTGCCACTAGTGCATAGGTTTTCTCATAGTCAACTTCATATGATTGTGCAAATATTTTTGTAACTATTCTATATTTTAGCTTGTCAACCATTTCATCACTCTTGATTATTTTAGATAGACCAAATAATACATTCTCTGATGGTGAAGTAATTCACTTGTTTAGTGTAGTTATATGCAAGTTTCTTATTTAGTTTATAAACTAAATATTTTAAGACTATTAGGTTTTAATATCTTTTAATGATTGTAGATATTCATTCATATAAACATAATTACATGTGCTTAACCTGAATAACAAAAAATACATCACATCTTGTGACATTTTGTTGATTTTTTTAAATTCTAATTTGTCATATTTTTAAAGATTGTACTCAAAATTTTAGTTTTTCAATAAATCATATCTCATTTATTATAATACAAATCTTATCTCAAGACTCTAAAATTTCTATTTGTTTTGATTTACAACCTTATTCTATACTATGGATTAGTTATTTTATTTAGATTATTTGAATATAAGTTTAGTTTTAATTATGTTTTCAGTTCTTTGATCTTAGTTATTTTGTATTATCTTTTCCTTTTATTGACTCTTTAATATTAAACTCTTTGATGATTACTGTTGTCCACCAAATTTGGGATTCAAACAAAATATCACCAAAGAGAAAATGGAAGCCCAAAAATTAATGACACTCAATAGGAAAGGATAGAGAAGATAAATTAGAATCAATAGAACATTCTTACCATGCTCTTTATCTCCTCATGTCTCCATCCCAAGATTCAAATGCATGTGATTATAGACTCAAATTGACAAGTGATTGATTGATGTTGGATTGATAATAGATGATTTCTTTTTGCTTTATGTGATTCTAGGATAATTTTGGTAGATTTTAGTATAGAATTAGGAGTTAGCTTCCATAGAGGGGTAGTGTTAGTTTTATAGATAAGGGGAGGGAAGATAAATGGATTGATGTTTATCTTATGTTTAGGATAGAGAGGGAATCATCTAAAATCAAGATCAATATCCCATTTCAATAATCCCACCACTCCCCAAGTAGAGGGATTTCCCTATTATTAGTGATATTGCACATCTGAGTCACGATATTATCTTTTAGTCCCATTCTGGTAAGACACAACCACTATCCTTTTGAAACATCAATGTTAATACCCTTTAGGTTTGTCTAAGAATGTTTTAAGATTGATAAATAAAAATTTTGAGGCATTTTTGTCCTTTTATTCAAAACATTTGAAAATACCTCTCTATATACGTTTTTCACCCTCCATTTATACCTACAAAAAAACTATTGATAAAGGGCATTTTGTCTTATAGGATCTACCAAGTGTCTAAAAAAGAGGAGACTTATCTAAAATCCCATTTTCTAGACTGGTCCATCATCATTTGATAATACTGCTACTCTCTTAGTAGCGAGATTGCCCTATAAATAGAGGGATTGGCATTCCTAATAGCGACTTTGTAGTTTAGGATAGTTTAGGCTTATTCTAAGATCTGGTAGCATTTTGACCATCAAATAATTGTATTTAAACCAAAGCCCTATAGTTATTTAATTTTATATACTTCTCCTTTAGGACATTTATATATATCACTGCAATATCACTACTTTTATTTTTCTATCACTCATGGTTTTGTTGATTATAGTTACGGTTTAGTGGTTTATGAAAAAATTGCTACTATCAATTTTATCCTAGTAGTGAGATTGTCATTCTCAATCATGAGATTATTAGACTACCATGGTTTATTTTGTTTAACCTTCATGGTTAACCAACATCTATAATTATGCCACTTTACTAGTCATGGTATTGTCTTACAAGTCACAGTTTTGAACTGTGTAGTCATGGGATTGTAGTTATTTTTGCCTTTAATTTGGTCATTTTTGAGATCTTTTTTTGAGTTAATTTTCATGAATTTTGAGTCATTATGGGCCTCTCTCAAATCCCAAATTCCATTTAGCAGTGAGGGGATCTACCCCTCGACCTCACCCTGTACCATGATAGGGAGTACCATAGGGGCACTACCCCTTGACCCCACTAGGGGTTACTACCCCTAGACCCCCACCTCATGTCCCACTCACCCCAAAAAAGTTATAAATACAAGTCACAACTTTTTTAGGGTTATTTTTAATGAATATTTTGATGACATATTACTTATTTTAGGGATCATTATGCTAATCATTTTATTGTATGATCCTAGAGGATTTTGGCATCCCTATTAGAGATTTAACCTTTTGTGATTACAAGGAGGGGGTGCCATACTTATTTTGTCATATGTTTCATTATCTTTCTTGATTTATATATATCATCATCCTTTCTAATTTATTTTACATATTTGTGTGTGTGGATCATTGGTTTTTCATTTTATGTCCTGATTTGTCATATCATGCCAATCACACATAGGTAATTAGAGTGGTTAATTAATCATATTATGTGTTTGAATATTTATTGATCCTTCCCTTAGGATAACATGTGACATGGATTTCATCACCATGCATGTGTCTTAGTATATAGCGGTTAGTTTCATGGATTTCACCACCACTTGCTAACCACACTCTATATTTTGGTAGAGTAAAATAATCAGGGACAACTATCATTAGGCTAAGCGGTTGACCCCATACATGTCATTTATGAAAGGGAGGAGTTAATTATTTGAACCAGGCATTAGATAACACCCTATATATACATGGGCCCCATTATAATTTTGTGTATATAGGGGACACCCTTAGAGATCCCATTTAGCCTAGTATAAGACCTTTTTATCTCAACAGGTGTTCTATTGTTGGTGTCAGTATCAGTGCCCAAGTGACTATCAGGAGCAAGCAAGGTCGAGAGGGTTTGATCAATTCCATAATGGGTCACTGGCCTACTACCTCACTTTTGTAGCCATTAGATGGTGTGGACATCATATTACACTCCCATATAGTTTACTAATAAGATTTGTACTTGTGCATGATTATTTGGGTGTTATTATACCCATACTATTTGTGAGCCAAGTCAGCCTTTACCCATCTTACCCTATTTAGTTCCATTATACATATTCTCCTACATATATATCTTTCCCATATTTTAGTCATCATCCTTGTCATCACCTTGATCCACATCCTCATCACCCATATTTCATCTTGTATATCCTAGTCATCACTGTATATATAGTCTCTTTATGTCTTTCCCCTTTGCCATACCCATTCATCTTTATCCATGCCCTTATCTTGATCACATCTTACATCCTTACCAAAGTCCACATCATCACCCACTTATCATAATCACCTTACCCTTTCCTAGTCTCACCATATCATCTCATCACCCCATCCTTTCGTAATCACCCTCTATTCTCCATCCCCTCATAATCTAATCATATCTACCCATCACCTCATCCACTCCCATGATTTAATCACCATCTTGTATTAATTTTCCAATCCCATCTACCATATCATCTCTATCCCATATTAGTCTAACCATATCTCCCTACCATTGATCATCTTAATCATCATTATTACATATTCTAATCCCATCTTCTTGTAAATATCTTATCCTCTTATACATTCTATTTGTTTAACCATCTCCTAACCCCTCTTGTCACTCATTCTCCTCTATTATATCCTAAGCATATCTTGAGTCACCATCGATATCCCATCCTAGTTCCAACTACCATTCATCTTTCCCTCCACCACTTATCCTAATCACATATTATCTCATCATCCACATTTCATATCCCCCATATTATCCTCCACTTTCATCACCCTCATACATCTTAAGTCATTAATATTGTGAGAATCACTTGGGTCCACATATTACTCTTCCAATTCCCTAATCACATCTGCATCATCCCTATCCATTCATCTTGGTTTGTAGTCCTTGTATATACACCCTCTTAATCACATCCCATCATCACCCATTTGATCCTCATCCCTCTTTTGAATATTGAGTAAGGATAAAAGATCAAAATATTGGTGGTCATTTCCTTTCTACACATCATTATCATCTTATCCCAACTTGAAATTATTATTAAACATAGCCTTATAAGACATTAAACTATCACCCATCATTATCAAGTGTCTTTTGTCTCTATCACCCATCAACTTGTCGACTTTCTAGTTGAAAAAATTATTTTATCCTATCATCACCTTTTTTATCCTTTCTATTTAGATATCTTAATAGAACTATTATTCTCTTGATAATTTCTGGTTATCCTATCCATTAGACTTTTCTATTGACCACTAGTAGTCTCATTTTTTGCACTACAACTTAATAATCAAAAGACCTTCAATATCACCTCATCCCACCTCATCTTATTTCATCATGGTCATCCAAACTTGAGCCCAATTTTTCCAAAGGACAAGGTTTCAATCAATAAGACTATACTATGAGGCAACTCATGGACCCGAATCAAGAATATGAGGATGTCCATAGTGACATCCCTACACCCTGGGGGGAAATGATAACACTCACCTTCTCAATAACCCCCTTAATAATGAGGATGTCTGTCAACTCTTATAAAAATATAGACAACAAAACTAGAATATGGAAATTAAGGGCACCCACCTAAATAATATTTGCCATCCATTAACTACACACCATAATGATCACCAAGAAGTGGACTATGGATTTTTAGATGAAGGTGACCAAAAAAAACCTCTCATTAATTGACATACTAAGGCTAATTAGAGACAAGATACCATTGAGGATCACTTAGACCAGTTTACACAATAATTAATCCCCTCCTTTAGAATCAACATACATCATCCCCACCGTAAGATAATACCAACACTTTACAAGAAACATAGAGTCCCAAAAATTTACCCAATAATAGTCATACCATTCATAAAAAACATCATACCCATATCCTACAAGGAAGTCAAAACCAAACTGTCAATCCTCTTGGGGATCTTACCTTTTCTTAAGAATGGAAGATGATGGGTGTACCACTTACAAAAGATGTTGATCCCATATCACTCATTACACCTTCCATCCAAGCCCCATCATGTGAAGCATATAAAAATCCTCCATCCACTAGTCACCAACCTCCATCCATCTCTTTTTCTATTAGAAAAGGGATTCTAATCTTAGCCACTACTAGTCCATCCACCTAGTTACATTAGCAACCATCTGATCACAAGTTCAATGCTTCCACATCCAAATCATAAAGTGAGGTAGGTCCTTACACTCCTCTTCTCATATTATTGGAATCCATTTTCAAATAACTTATGACTACTAACATGATGGTCTATCCACCCATATGACATCTTGATCCTACTAAGCCAAACCCCTCTTGGTATAAACATAACTGATATTATTTATATCACCAAACTTGTAGACATGATATTAATCGATGTCAACCTTTCCAAGCATTTTTCTAAGACCTCATTAATCATAGTGACATAATAGTTGATGATGAAACATATCCATCCACATCCTTGGGTGAACAAAAAGAGGAACGCCAAGATTCCCTTCATAATCATGATCAAGATCCTCCCCTTTCAAGTGAAGGTCAATATACTATTCCCATGTCCCATGATCCTAATCCTCCCACTCTCATGAACCCTTTCATGATTATCTCCTTGAGTCCATTGTTCCCTCATCATCTCCCTCTCACCCATCACATTAAATAGCCCATGCTGAGAGGTCAATCATGGGCAATAAATCCTTTACTAACAACATTATATCATGTGCATCAGAGTCAACTTTAAAGTTGGCATTTGAGGTCTTATCCTCCATAGGATCATGTGCAACACCCATATCTAAATTAGATTCCTCAATAATGTCAACCCTCATTAATGTTGATAATGCCTATCTTTTAGAGGATACCCATAATCTAGATACCTTTGATTCAATACGAGGAATATCTTTTGATTCCATTCCAAATGATGATATCATAAATAATTTCTTAAAATTTTTATCTATCAAAGATTGTTAGAGTGAGTCTAATCCTCATTTGGATACAACTATTACATGTAGTCCTAGTGATCCTTTTATTGACCTTAAAGAGATTTATCTGATGTCAATACTGAGTCTCCTAGGAACCCCTATGAAGACTATGTTTCCCCATAACCACTCATTGACCTCATCATACAATCTCCACCACATTCATCCATTATGGACCCCTTTATTCCCATCAATTACCATTTGATCACTTCCCTCCATAAGGATGAAAAATAGCATGCATCATTGGACCCTTAAGCAATAGGATGTGTGGCACAAATCCAAAGGTCAAATACAATATTCCAAAAGTCATAAATCTTAATCAGCATCATGTTATGGTTGATTCCCATGCATGTGTCCTTACTTGGGATGTGTCTACAACTATGACACCCATCATCCTTATTCCCTATGCATGTGTCCTTGTTAGGTGCATTGTTATCAATTTGTAGTTCATCGCTCAATGCTGACCTCATCTTCTTCATATTCTATCCCACATTTGTCATCCCATCAACTCATAACTCCATCACATGCCACCCCTCCTTTCTTATTTTGAGCAGCCATCCATCTCATTCTTCTTTGCATGTCCCCTCAAGGGGGTATCATATCCCCTAACATCATCTACTAACATCCATCCATGACATTTTTTTCTTTGAAATACCATTACTCTTTCCACTTTGTTCCACTCATAATGCCATTTCAAAGAGGGGAAAAATATATGCACCTAAAATCACCTTCTCCATTACAGTCGACTAATATTCCTATTAACGGACACTAATTCTACTTAACTATTTTATTTTATTAATTAATCCTATTTAATAACTATTCATCTAATGTCTCTCTTCTAATATTATACATACATTAAACTTTATTCATCCCATCCCTTCATTAACTCTTCCTAATATCCTATTATCCTAATCTAATTTGACTTATCCAATATATAGGAATTTACAATTCCTATAACCCCACCTACCCACCTACTAACCTACTCCCTAGGTATTTCTACATCCCTTAGAATCCTAATCCTAAACTAACCCCCACCTAATCCTATCTTATCCTGAAACTAATCCTATAAGTCTCTAAAATGGGAGACTTCCCTCCAAGTTCTAGAATCCTCTATTTCTAGAGGATTCTCAAAGGAATTTAATATTCCTTGATTAATTCTTAGCCCTTGGATAGAAATATGGACTTGGTAATAAAAATTGTGTATGGGATGCCCCTAAATGGGTGAATGTGTCAAATGAATAACAAATCTACATCGGCATAGTGGGCCTGAGTCTTATACCAATTTGTAAACACTCGATAATAATAAGTGAATCATATATGTATGTTAAAAATTGACTATAATAAGATATCTAGCATATTTAGCATTTGAAAAATATAAGAAGTGTAAACATGGTAATGAAAATAATCTATAGTTTTATATTTTTTAAGTGAATATTTAAATATCTTTGTGTTCTGGCATATTATATTATTTTTGTATTTTTTGAATATAAGCTATGTACAAGAAACATGAAAATGAAACTATGTAAAAGGATCAAGAAATAAGGAAAGTATGTATAAGAATGGAGGAACAATACTAATCAATGAGTCTAATGGGAGACTCACTATCAATGTGGCCTACATCAAAAATAGGAATGGTAATCTCTTGTGTAATGTGATTGATATGTTATAATTGAATGGTGTTACAGTATGAATCTGGGTATTGTTCATCATTAAAATCATAATAATCATAATAATATAGAATTATAAATGAAATTACCTCATACTATAGAGTTGAACTTTTTTAAATATTATTTGAAATTTTGATTTCAATTTTGGCCTTTGAAATTGTGCTTATTATAGGCATATGGTGTTGTGGAGGCTCTTTTAATAGAAAGCCTTTTTTTGAGAATGCTTGTTCGCTTAACATGATTTTGAATTTGAAACTTATTTTATTGCTTTTTCTTTAATATTTCATATGTATTTGTAATTTTTAACCTGATAAACTATATCTATGAATGATTTACCTTTAGATGTTCAATAAATCTCAGACCTTGTTGACCAACATTATCAATTGATAGAATAGGAGAAGTGATGTCTTGGGTCTATTTGCCCAAACCTTGACCATGATAATGAAATTGTTGTATATATCTTTAACCAAACCCATACTAGTTTGAAAGTTAAGCCTAATTCTAGAGAGGCATATTTGCATCTCTTAAATGTTTTACCTGTGCTTGTTGTATTTTTTATTTGTTTGATTATGATTTGTGAACCCTTTATTGTTCTAATTTATTCTTTAGTAACCACTTCTGTATTATTTCTAAAGTTGACTCTTTTTGAATTTATACATGTGCCATTGTATTTTATTTGGATTATGTGTAACCATTTGAGTCATTTATATCCATTATCTATTGTATTTTCCTTTTCAATGGTAGAAATGAATTGATGTGGTGTCAATGCATTATATGATATGAACAATAATATTTGGATCTCCTCATTAGGTGTAGAGGAGGTAGGTTGATCAACTTATATTTAATCATTGACCTTATTATCTCACTTAAACTATTATTGAAACCTTGTAAGGTTTATTTTTCACTCATAATAGATGCATTGTGTTGTACTTTATGATATTTATGTGAAAGAGTGCTACGCACAACTTTACTAGGTGTAGATGCATATACATGGTTTACACTAGCATATTCTAAAGGCTATGTACATGTAATGTGATTTGATAATAATTTAACCTTTTCACTTACTAACTAATTTTGATTCTTTAATTCTTATATTAGCTTGATCATACTGATATTTTGATCCCTTAAAGTCTGACAAGTATAAGCCCTAGTTTCTTTTGGTTAAACATGTAGGTGCACATCCTATAGGAGAGAGGTGTAGATAAGGTGAGTATGGGAATTAGTAATAATATCATAGGATGATTCATATCATGGAAGAATGATAGAATGGTCCTAGTTATAGGGAAAGTAGATATCATCCTCATGGAGATGAGGAGGAGAAGGAGATTATTTCTTTTGTATATGATATGACATTGAAACTTGAAACATGGATATTAGCTTATGTAATAGATCCTCTATGTATGTAAGAGTTTGTTTCTTAATTAAATTATGAATAAGATAAAAATAACATGCTAGAGATATAATTAAATATTACATACATTTAAATTGATATAAACCATCATTTATGCATGTGTTTACGCCTTATTTGAGTTCATTCTGAATTAGAGAAAACAAATATCTAAATGAAAGTATTAAACTTTACAACAAAAAGTGATAAAATTCTTTTATCATGATTATATAAACAAAAAACTAAAATATATATGGATCTAAAATCTATGTGTATCTTATAAGACTTGAAACATAAGCCCTAGGTTTATCTAGGGTTAGGGTTTGAATAGTATTCAAAGTAAGTTGGGTTCACCAAATGTTTTAACCTTTTAGGATGTAGTGAATGTAAATCATATGTTATTAAAGAGACAAGTTTATTAAATTAGATTAATAATATGAGATAAATAAATATAATAATTTGTTATAGAATTGACTAATTTTGACCTTTCTAAAAATAACAATAAATAGTACAAGTAATAACTTAGCTAGAAAATGACTAAGATGGATGATTTAGTGGGTAAAAAATAAGGTAAAGGCTGGTATGAGTGTCATGAATAGAATCTCAATGTTATAGCCTATATTAGATAGTATCTCCATAGTTAGACATTATCACCATTATTGGAAATGTAATGGTAGTGTACATAGTTTGGAGGTAGAGTCCTTTGTGAAAGACTATATCAAGATTCTATGTGCACTTATGTCTAGATCTGTTAGGTTTGTTCCTACATGGATGAGTTTTTAAAAACTATATATATATTTTTTTTTGATTAAATTTATTAGTAAAACCTAATCCTCCTTATTTTTATGGAATCCATTTGATAGAAGATAAAAAGTGTGTTTGTTATTGGGGTGGGCTGGACATCCTCAACACCCCACTATAAACAGATTTGCCTACATACCAATACTCTAAGGACAAATCAATCCCAATGTAGTTCTCATCACCTAAGTTCTAGTACAAGTACAAGTGAAGCTAGTATGATAGTGGTTTCAAGTGCTTTGAATGTGTTTGAGACTGGAAGTATAGGTAATCTAAGATAAGGAATGTTGTAGATGGTAGAATGCAAAATTTAGGTATAATAGGGATTAATAACCTTAATTACACATAAATTTTTCTAAGTTTGAGTGTGTGTTTTACATTTGATTTAAATCTAGTGTATAAATTTATAAAAATCATGTATTTATATTGTTGTGGTGCTTGTGTAGGTGCTCAAATAGGTCTAAGCTAAACCTAGGAGGTTTAAGATTGGAAAAGATGTTTGTGGAAAAAGAAGGTGATTTAATAGTTTTGGGAATATCATAATAAAATAAGTAAACAAATATGTAGTAATTAAGCTATGAATTTTTAATAATTTGAATGTAATTTTAATCTTTCTAAAAATAGTAATAAGGGAGATTAAATAAGACTTAGCTAGAAACTAACTAAGATGATTGTTGTAGGGTCTGAAATTCACTATGTAAGACTAGGACACTATCGGAAATAAAGATCGATACATAATTTTATGATTGGATAAGATAATATAAATAGGACACCCTAGGGTATGGTGCTATAGTCCCCTTCTACTATTATTGTATAAGAGATCTGAGCTTTTTAGGTTTCAATCCTTATGTCTTTATGAGCCTGCCTATGAAATTCTGACTATCAAATGTTCGTATAACTCCCTATAGAGATGATTTAGTATTAAAAACTTACACTCCATTATACTTTGAAAATTTTGGGAAAGAGGGGGGTTAGTTTTTGTAAGATGAACTAAACATTTATCCACACACCTTGTGTGGGCATACTACCTATATACCAATACTCTAAAGAGGGATCAAACCATATGTAGTTCTCCCACTTGATGTGATTTATACAATTGTGTGTATGAAGATGAAAATTATAAAATCGGGTGTGTTTGAGGTGGCTAGGGCTAATGTAAGGATTTGAATAATATTATAATAGTATTGGTTGGTTATATGTAGAGAATATGGAAGATTGCCTGAGTAGTATTGCTTGTATTCTTGCTTGCTTTATGATATTTGCCAACCCCTTCTAAATGAAATTTGAATGGGACTTTATAGAGATCTATTAGTCATGGGTTGAATGTGATCACATTAGGCTGACAAAAATAAGGATAAAAACTAGAAATAACTAATCATTAGAGTTAATAATGTAGTTGGATATAAGCACCAAAAGTGGACACTAGAAGGCCTGATGCTATAGTCCAAGTTGGATGCTATAGTCATGAGCTAATGGGAATTGAGGGGGGTAGATTTATCATGGAAAGAGTAGTCTGGTTGAGCTGGGATCAAGTCTAAAAGGATATGGATGACTAAGAATCAATGAAAATATATCAATGAGGGTCATGAAAGCAAGAAAAAAGGACCTATAGGTCAGGTGTCATTAGCCACATTCAAGTCACAAATTTCCATATTTTATATGACTAAATTCCCCCCCCCCTTTATTATAGTGATGTAGCAAAGAAAAATACTAGGATAAAGGAAAAATAGAAAGTGTACCTAAACTTACATAAAAGGGTGAAGCCCATGAAGTTGTGTGATGTTGGATGTCTGTAGAGAGAGTACACTATGAAGTGAAAATCTATTGTGATGCTGAATCATTTTGGATGATGTTGAGTGTGTGGTATAGGAATGATATAACCTAGATGGTGTAGTCATGTAGAAGATGTCACCAATGGGTAGATATATTGATATGTGTCTTGAAGTTAGAAGTAGGATGTCCCCTTAATGGGTAGAGTGAAGAAATAAAGGATTTGGATGTCACTTCACACACTCAAAGAAGATCAAGTGAATCATGATAATGTAAATAAATCAACAAACAATAGAATAAAACAACAAATGTAATTCTATCATATATTATAAATGTAAAGCATGGATAATACATACAATCAAAATGATTTTGATGTTTTTGAATATTTGAATATTTTTTTATTTTGAAATGTTATATTATTTTTCATATTTTTTATATTTGAAGCTATGTACAATAAATCATAAATAAATTATGTACGAGATATTTAATAGAAGCTATGTACAAGAAAATAAATAAAAACTATATACAAGTAAGAAAAAAGAAACTATGTACACGTAATTTAAAATAAGCAATATGTACACAATCATGTAAAATACTAAGCTGGAAGGGGTAAAGGGTCCAATGATGGAGCTCTCTAGGGATGGAGATGGAGAAAGGGATCATGGTCATCATCAAATTCCTCAAGATCATCATCATAAGTATCATCATATGTCGTAAACTATGTATACATGGTGTCATCCTACCAAAGTCAAACTGAAGGTGGCTCTAGTGGTGAAGATGTTGATTTTCCTCTAGGGCATTTGGATTTGTTAATAGATGGATTCAGTAGAAGTGTTGGACCTGGTGCTGGTGGTGATGTAATCTAAATAATACCCTAAACTTATAATTTATCCAATCTCTATTGTAGAGTTGTACATGATTTTGTATCATGGCTTGTAATCATGTGAAAAAGATAAAATGGGCGACCATCTTATTATGATAATTTGCTAATAGATATGTGTCAAACTATAGGTAGTGTGATTAATCCATGGTCAAGTAACATATATAGCATAATATATGGTTTATTTATGTACTACCTACTTGAATTTGAATGATTGGTTCTATATCCATAGAGGTAATCATGTGAATTATATGTGCTAAGTGATTTGTTTATGGCTATGGATATGGAGTATATTCTAAGAGTGTAGTGTGAGATATTAAGAGTGATGTAGGATGTGTAATGAGAGGTCTAGAGTCATCTAGGTACTCTCATGGGCCAACTGGTATAAAATTCAATCCACACAAATAATCATCTATGAGAATGGGTGTTGTATCATTATCTAAAGTAGCCTAGGAATTTGTATCAACATCATGTACATATGGTAGCTCAGAGTTTACTATAAGGGGTAGTTATGATATGGGAGTATCATAAACTATAATATTAAAAGACAATGGTGTTGTGAGAGTATTTATAATTTATATAGTAACTATATCTATATAATCAACTGGTATTGTTGTAACTAATATCAGTGAATGTATAATTGTAACCAGTGTAAGAACCATGACTGATGGAGTAGTTAGAATGGCTAAAGATGCTATGAATGGCATAATATTTAGAGATAAGGACACAAATATACGTGGAAGAGTGAGATATGTGATAGTATCTCCTACCTCATATGTATGTATCTGATCAAGAGAAATGCAATGAGGTGGAAACTGAACTATGATATGAAGTGTCCCATCTGGTGAAATAGTCAAAGATGACTCTATAATCTAATAATATCTAGATGGTTGGTTATCTATTAGGAATGTGTATAGGTATCCTTCATGGAGAAAATTAACACATCAATGAAGAGTAGAAGGAACTACCCCCATGGTGTGTATTTAAGGTCATCCAAGTAAAAGATTATAATGAAGAAGACATGGCATGACCTAGAACTATGTAGAGAGGGTTTTTGGCCATACCATTATATCCAAGGAAATGTTACCTAATTTTTGTCATGGTTTATCATCAAACCCTCTAATATTCTTTTTTATTTTTTCAAGGATTTGATATCTATGCCCATGGTTTGTAATAATGTAATATTACATATATTAAGTCTAGAACCACTATCAACTAGAACACTCTTCACTACATTGGTTTTGAATTGAACTTATATGAATAGTGGTAAATTTTCATCAATGACTATTTGAGATGAAATTTCCTCATGGTTAAAATAAATACCATCTTATATAGTTTATAATGTGTTGACCACTGATTTAAATAAGAAGGCTTTGAATTAATGGGCATAGAAGTTTGAGTGAGTACCTAATCAAGAAAGTCCTTAAATACATTAGCTTTCTAAAGTATTTCTAATATGGAAATATTAGTTGGATTGTTTATTAATTGATTAAAAATATCATACACCTTTTGTGGATTTTCCTATGTGGGTGGGTTAAGCCTATGATGGGAAAGAATAGGAGGGTGGCAGGGTTCTTAACTAGGTAGAGGAGGCATAGAAACAAATTGAGTAACAACTCTAACAACATTATCTACTGGACATATAGGACTAGTAGTAGCTATAGGAGGAGAGTGATGATAATCTATAGGTCAAGATGGTAGAGTGACAAAGTGTGTCAACTGAGATATTTGGCGATGGGTAGTGACCTAGGGAAGAGTAAAATATACCATGCAACATAACTCAACTTGGGATAGAGGCTCCAAGGGAGGTGAGGCAAGAGGTATCTTATTATATTTAACAATAAATCTCTTAATGTCATCCCATATTATTAAAATTAAACATGAAATTCAAAGAATGAAGCTTTGTATTAACATATGGTATACTTCATCATTCATGTACATGGTAGGACCAAGTATGGTCTCCTTATTATTTGCAAAAAAAGCAACAAATATTTATATATAAGTTAGATTCATTTTTAAAAAATTGATTTTAAATGTAAGGTGATACCTAAATAAGTAAATAGGAGATACTACATGCAACTAGGGTTTTGAATGAAAATATTTTAAAATTACTAAATAATTTTTAAATTTGATGCAAATTTTTGATTTAAATATGCAAGTAAAAAATGAAAAAATTATTAGAGAATTCTTTATTTGAAATGACCTAGTGTATGCAACTAGGGTTTGCTATGGAATTTTAAAATTCAATGTAAATTTTTGATTTAAATACGCAAGTAAAAAATAATAAAAGTATAGGAAAAATATTGGGACCTAGTATGGGCAACTAGGGTTTAGATTTTTTTTTATTTAATTACTATGAAATTTAAAAATTTAATGTTAATTTTTTATTTTATTATTCAGGTAAAAAATTAGAAAAAAATAAGAAAAATTAGTGGGAAATTTACCCTAGGGTTTCTAAGGTTTTATTCATAAATGAAGTTAGTCAGGTTCACTAAATGATTAGAATTTTTTTGGGAATATTGGTGTATTATTCCTAATTTATTTAAGGTTCTAGAGTAATAAAATTAGTAAATAAATATGAAATAATTAAGATACTATTTTGTAATATTTTTACTATAATTTAAATCTTTCTAAAAATATCAATAAAGGAGAGAAAATAAGACTTAGCTAGAAACTAACTAAGATGGCAATCGCAGGGTTTGAAATTCACTATGTAAGACTGGGACACTATCACAAATCAAGATGTAGACTTAATTTTATGATTAGATAGGAGTGATAAAATGGGACACCATGGGGTCTAATGCTATAGTCCCCTTTTACCACTATTGTTTAAGAGATCTAATCTTTTTGGGTTTTATTTGTTGTGTCTGTGTGAGTTTGCCTATGAGATTTTGACTATTAAATGTCTGTGAAACTTCTCATAGAGTTGATTTAGTCTTCAAACCATAGACTCCATTATGATTTAATAAAATTTAGGAAAGAGGGGGGGTTAGTGTGTGTAATATGCAATGAATGTGTATCCACACCTTTTATGTGGGAAAACTACCTACATACTAGTACTTTAAACAGGGATCAAATCATATGTAGTTCTCTCACTTGATTTCCTTTGTGAAATTATGTGTATGAAGATGATAATGATAAAATTGGTGGTTATTGAGATGGCTAGGGACTGATGTAACGATTTGAATAAGCTTGTAGTAGTATTGGCAAGTTATATGCATAGAATAGAGAAGATTACCTGAGTATTCTTCTTTGTTTTCTTGTTTATTTTGTGATATTTGACAACCACTTCTAAATGAACATTGTATGGTATTTTATAGAGATTTTTTGATCATGGGTTGAATGTGCTCACATTAGGATGACAAGAAGAAGGATAAGACCTAGAATAAACTAACTATTGGAATCAAAATGAACTTGCATAGGAGTGTCAAAAGTGGACACTAGAGGTCCCAACACTATATTCTAAGTTGGGTGATATATTCTTAAACTAACAACACCTAGGGATATAGATTTATCATGGAAATAGTAGTCTGGCTAAGCTGGGATCATCTAGAAGGCTACAAATGACTGAGAAAAATTGAAATGATGCCTATAAGGGTCATAAAAGCAAGCAAAAGGGACCTATGGGTTGGATGTCATTAGCCACACTTAATTTACCAATTTTTACATTTTATATGACTATAGAAGGGAAAGGATAGTGGTTCCAATATTAAGACACTAGCACCATGGGGTGATACTCTCCTTATTATGGTTCTAGTGCCGAAGTGGTAAAACCTAAGGCATGAAGGGTAAGGATGCAAGAATGAGGGTTTGGGAAAACTTTAGGCATGACTAGGGATGTTTTTGGCCTATACAAAGACAAGTTAAGTGTGAAAATAAGCCTTAAGATAGGACTATGGTTAAGTTATGGATAAGTAGTCTCAAGTATCACTTTTAGCACTTAATTTTCACCTTTATGTGATTAAGATACTAATATTATTAAATATGATATTCCTATCAAACCTGGTATTAAACCTATTAGGTAAAATACTAGATGAATAAGCCCCTTTTTAGAGGACACCATAAATAAGGAGCTTGTTAAAAATTTTGATGGTGGTGTTATTTTTCCTATTAAATATTTAGATTAGGTAGCTAATTTAGTACCTTTGCATTAAAAATGGTGATATTAAACTTTATGTAGATTTTAGATATTTAAAGATAATTCTCCTCTTCTTAGTATTTCTCATATTTTTCAACAAGTTTTAGGATTTAGAATGATGTCTTTACTTGACCTATTTTCTAGTTTTAATAAAATTTTTTTTAATCAAGATGATAAACATAAGACTATGTTTACCATGCATATATGAGTGTTTACATTTAGTAGAATGCCTTTTGATTTAATGAATGTAAGTGCCACATTTCCAAAGGGTATGCATGTAGATTTTGATGACATAATTGGAATATTCATTCAAGTTTATCTTGATGATCTCACCATGCATTATAAGAAAATAAAGAAGCATATTGATCATCTTCAAGAAATTTTCACAAGATACAATAAACATGTTATCTATTTAAATCTTAAGGAAATCTATTTTTTATGTTATAGAGGGTAAATTATTAGGACATTATTTGTAAAAAATGGTATTTCTACTGATCCAAAATATACAAAATTTATTAAATATTTCCACTTCTCAAAGACCAATCTAGTCTTAGATATTTCTTGGGAAAAATAAATTTCATGTAAAAATTTATTTCTAATTTTGTTGATAAATATAACTCATTAAAAATGCTTTTAAAGAAAGATACTTATAAAGTTTGGGATTCAAGTGTTGATTTAGCTTTTAAAATTATTAAAGCTACCATTGAAAGTGCTCTTGTATTTGATAAACCTAATTTAAACAAACATTTCATTATTTATGTTAATTCTACTAAAAATTCCATAGGTTCTATAATAACTCAAGATAATGTGAATAATGAATAAAAACCTATTGGATACATTATCCAAGTCCTCAAAAATATACAAACTAGGAATTGATTGATTGAAACATTTTTTTTGTCATTGGTATCTTTAATCAAATTTCATTATATTTTGATGGGAAATAAAATCACTATTAGATCCAATGTACCTATAATTTCTTATCCTTTAAATCAACCTAATATCCAAGGAATATTAGCTAAATGGATCTTAAAGATTCAATAATTTGTCTTTGAATTTAAAACATCCAAAACTATTATAGGTGATGAGTTAGCAAAACATTTAGTTGAAAACATGACCTCAAATATAAATGTTTTAATTTTATCAATTGATGACTCTTTGCATGCTTAGCCTCATTTTCAAACCAACTTATTTTTCCAATAAAAATTAGTTTGGATATGAAATGAATGAATGAGACTGTTTGCTTGTTGATAATAACTAATATCATGATTTAGTATTTTAATTTCAAAATTAGGCATGCCCTATTAACTTGGATAAAATATAAATAATACCACTTAGACTTCAATATTTAAATATTGTTTTATAGGAATTTTTCTTGTTTTATAAGAACAAAGATGGAGTTATGTTAAGATGTCTAACTCATAATCAAACTCTCAAGGTGCTTAGATGATGTCATAAATGTAATTATGGTGGTAAATATGTAGTAAAAAACACTACATATAAGTTTTTTATGCATTTTGTTATTGGTCTATGTTATTCCAAGAAGCATATAAGTTGGTTTGTGCATGCATGCCTTGTCAATTGTTTATTGGTAGAGATAGATTACCTACCATGTCTAAACTCTTATCATTATATAATAACACTTTAATAAATAGGGAATTGATTTTATTTTTGATATTCATCCTCCATCTTCATATAGTCATATGGACTTTTTAACTACTAAATATTATTTTATAAAATGTCCTAAAACCAAAGATTTAAAATAGTCAATTATTAAGGATTTTTAGGATGTTATTTTATTATCTTTAGTCATTCCTCAAAATATTATCATTAAGGTAATGGACAAGCTAGTCCACCAACAAAAAAATTATTTCAATCATGAAAAAGTTAGTTTTTGATAATTAGCATGATTGGTATTTAAATTTTTTGAAGCATTATAGGTTAATAATATGATAGTAAAGATTACTATAGGTTATTCAATGTTTATATTGGATTATGGTTTCAAATATACTTTCCAATGGAACTTCAAATTTATTCTATAAGAACTAATCTCCAATATGTTGTATTATTTTCAATGATGTCATAGTGATGTCATATAGGTGTCCATGGGAGTGGATGAAGTGCCTTGATAGTATAAGTGATAACGACAAAGTGTATAATATGCTTGTCCTAGTGTACTTAAAATATGCTTGGTTGATCTTCAATTTGGGCATGGTTAGAGATGTTAAGGGATGAGTCTAAAGTTTTGAGCATGTGTAAGAGTTCCCATAAGAATTTTATATGATTTGAGTGATTGTGTGCATGAGTGTATTTCATCTGGATGATCATTATTTTCATCTAGATATTTTGGGTCTAGTGGAAAAAATCTAAGTAGTTTGATAACATCATAATTTCCATGTGTAGATGAGTCAGGGGGATTTGGTCATATGGTTGTGATCACATTAGTCCTTAGTTTTTATGAACTAAGTCTCAAATCATGTGATAAAGTGAAGTCAAATATATCTGGTTGTAAAGTGGGGCTCTCATGCACTTTGATAGTGTTTTTTATGTTTAAATAGAGCTGAGTAACCATGTTGAAGATGTTAGCATTCACACACCTGGAAGTGTTAGAATGAAATGGTAATATGGGTTTGTTTAGTATTGTGCCTAGTTGTTATGAACTAAATTTTAGGTAATACAATGAATCACAACAAAATATACTTAAGTGCAAAGTTGGGATCCAAGGTAGTTTGACAGTGTTTTCCAATACTTAGCCAAATTTTCATGTAGAAAGAAGATATGAGAAGGTATTTTGATGTAGCCATATTTTACACATGTGGTGATTTTAGGAGAAGTTGATCATATGAATTTGTTTAGTTTTGTGCCTAGTTGATTTACGCTAAATTTTAGGTCATGCAATGAAGTGCATCAAAAGATATGTATGTGTGAATTTGTCCTTTCTAGATAATTCTTAACATAGTTTCCACTATGATATATAAATCTAAGGAGGTATTTATTGTCATTATATCCCACATGTGTGAAGGTTCTAGAAGCATATTGATATATGGTTGGGTTCTACTTTGAAAGGAGAACATATGGTCTCATTTTAGAACATATGATTGAGAAAATTAAAATATATGATTGTGTAAATTTATCCTTATAATAAGATATTAATGTTCCCCATACTTAGTTTATATTACACAATTTTAAATACCAAGACCAAATGGAGATGTAACAATTTGTAGGTATTCATGCAAGATTGATCTAATGGTGCATATTGAGCGAGATGGTAAGAAGTGAAAAATGTTTAATATTATAAGTTCCCATAAGGAATGTAAGGGTTCCAAGTTTCATGATCATGGGGTTTATGAGAAAAATCTAATGGTGACTACTATAAGATAAAGACCTAGCTGATCTATAGATATTGATGGTGAATGTTGAGTCAATATTACAAGATTGTACAAGAAGAGGTCAATTGTTCAAGGTTTTATGTTTGGTAGTGGAAAAATATGATTTAAAGGTATATATTAATACAATAAAATAAATGGTGTGTGATTTATCTATATCAGCAAGGTTAGGAGATGATAGAATAGAGTTTGATGTTTAAATGTGACTATTTCAATTTTACAAAGGAAAGACCATTGTCTAGTTTTTGAGCCATAACTTTCAGTATATGAAGAATTTAACCATGGTATAAAAATAGAATTTATATATAAATTCAAGGCTCATTTATAAATATAAATTAAAAAATTTTAAAGCGTGTATAGTAAAATTTATGAAGGTATAAATTCATCTATGTGTTTGACTGTGTTATGCAACTGACTTGAGAAGGATGTTCAAGCTTGTTTTGTTATTGTTTGGATGTCCCATGATGAATTATATATTTAATAATGGTTTATAAACTATAATGAAAATTTTTATGCATTATTATCATTTTAAAAATCATATGTATTATGAACAAAGGTTTAGAAGTCAACTATGTATTTGTTCATGGTGATTGTGTGCATAGAATGCTGTTTGAGCAAATTCAGATTTAGTAGAAGGGTGTTGTGAAATTTTTTATCACTTAAGGGGGACATAGATCATGTGTCATGGTTTCATATGTTTTAAAGTGCTTCTATGTTTTTAGTTTTCTTGGATAAGTGTCAAAGAGGTGAATTGGTCATATTAAGACCTAAAAGGTGTCTTAGGCCTATTTGAAAGTGTGTTATACTTAAGCATGACCTATGATAGATGAATTAAGGGTGAATGAATGTGTTATGGACAATATTAAATATTATGATCTTGATAATCATGCTATGTCTATAAATGGTGAAACAAAATGTGTTGGTCTTTAGACTTTTGTGAAGACTTGTGCCAGGTGTGCATTTGAGAGTTATGGAGCAAAGGAAAAGTAGATGTGCCTAGTGGATGGGTTGATAAGTAGAAAAGATTTATGAATTTATGTATTACCTATAGTTAATATTTATGATGTCATAATAGTGATCTTATAGTTTGAGGATACGTGAATATATCTGAGTGTGCATATGAGAATAGTTTAAGTGAAAAAGGAGAGAGATTGTGGCATTCCGATATGAGAGGCCTATATGACATAGAGATGGAGTTTTTACATGATTTATATCATTAAATATCCATAATAAAGTGTTTAATACATTATTTATAAGGTGGAAGTGTTTAAAAGAGGGTCTAAATGACTTGATCTTCCTTAGAGGTAGTTATTCCATGTGGAATAGGTGTTTCACTAAAGCCCTTTGGTCAGGAGGATTTGATCAAGGTTTTTTGTTCTAAAGGATTTGACCAGTCTCTTGTCAGTAATTTATTATAGGATAATTGGTCCATGTGTTTTAGGCTTGAGAGTGGGTTTTAATCCCCATGAGAGTTTCCCACAAGAACTATGTGTTATGTGTTTGATCTTGTGTATGCATTGAATGAATAATCTCTCTTATTAATGTTGCTTGATCAAGTTGATATATGTTGATTATATAATAGTTTAAAAGGATTATAATTGAAATTGAAATACTTAGGCTCACTAATTTACCCCCACTCTCAGTGATTATACCTCTAAAATTTGGTATCAGAGTGGGTCCTTTGTTAAAATCTTAAAAACTTGAAGGTGATATAAGGTATAATATGGGAAGTCATCAAGGTGATCCAAGGTACAATATGGGTAGTCATCAAGGAGGTTTCTATACTAATAAAACACCAATGTTTAATGGATCCAATTATGCTTGTTGGAGTGTAAGGATGAGGACATACATCATGCCCCTAGAGTTTGACATTTGGAAATATATTATGGATTGCTATTCTACACCTATTATTTCTCCATAAAGTGTTATAAATAAGATTTTATTTGAGAAAAATTCCAAGGTAATGAATGCTATCACTTATGGTATTTATGAGACTAAATATACCAATGTAATCTAGTGTAACTATGCTAAAGAGATATGGAACAAAATGTAGATCATATATGAAGGAGATTCAAAGGTCAAGATTTTTAAGTTTCATAATCACAAAAGGCAATTTGAAATTCTCAACATGAAGGAAGAAGATTCTATGGAATCCTTTTCATAAATAGTCGTTGAGACTATGAACATCATCAGAGGATTTGGAGATAAACTTGAAGAAGCTACTATAGTTCAAAAGGTATTAAGGTCACTATCTCTCAAGTTTCATCGTAAAGCATCTATTATAGAATAAATTCATGATCTTACTTAGCTGAAGTTGGATGAACTACATGGCATCCTTACTACCTATGATATGAGGAAGAATGATGATATACCACCAAATAAATAAGTAACTTTCAAGATTAAAATAAAGATAAAGAAGAAGCTACAACGTAAGAAACCTAAGGAGAATAAAATTTCCTATATAGATGAGGATAAACAAATTTATTTGATTTTAAGGAAATTGAAAATAGGTTCAAGAAAGTATATGGGTAAACTACCCCTTAAATACTTTAATTATGGCGAAGTCAAAATTTTTTCTAATAAGTGACCTTATAATCATAAGTATGATGATGATGAAGATCATGATCAAGGTCATGATGATGGCAAGAGGTCATTTAAGTCTATTAAAATCAAAAAGGGATTCAGAAGGTTTGATAACAAGTAGTACCTCAAAGACAAGAAGAGTCTCTACACCAAAGAAGATTACAGCTCATTAGATGAGAGTCAAGTCAGTGAATATAAGTATGTTCATGTAGATGATGGTCTTAATAAAGATAAATACCTATTCATGGTTAAGGAATGTAGTTTCTCAAATCAAAATGATTCTACTAGGATTGATTTAGATGATGATGAAGATGAGGTGGATTATGAGATTAAATTGATGAATTCTCTTGAAGAACTAAAAATTGAGAATAAGGTCAATAAGAAGATGAAATTTAGTGTGTTTGTGGTAATATTGGGTTAAGACTCTAGAGATCATAAAGGTGTTGTCATGTTTCTTAATTCTAAGTTGGAATCTATGTTTGAAAGTTTAATAGCCAAAAAAAAATAATGTTCAAGGTATGATTCTAAGATTGTGTCTTTGAAAGATGAGTTAGAGAAGTCTAAAAGAAAGGTGAAATCATTTGTCAAGTTTGATAAAAGTTCTAATAATTTGGATGGTCTCCTAAAGAGTCAAAATTTATCTAGTGACAAATCTATATTGGGTTTTAATGAATATCCCAAAGTTACTTCTCAATTTGACATGAATATCAATAAGATCAAGGTGGATAAGCCTTTGAAGAAAAATCATCAAACAAGGAATGAAGGGGCTATTATAATAAGACAAATCAAATCAGAAAACCAAATACCATGAGGTATGAAAAATTTAATGGTTATTGTTACACTTGTAATCAATTTTGACATAGAGTTAGATAATGTAAGAGACCTATTAGAAATGAGTTTGCATGAAAATATGAATGGAATCATCAATCAAGTGGTGTGAGAAAGGTTGAATATTTTAACTATCATGATGTGGGATAATTTGAAAAACATTTTCCATTTAAGGTAAGACAAGCTGAGTTTCTATCAGGAAGTATTGTTTGCTTCAACTATGAAAATAATGGTGACATTGATAGATTCTGTAAGCAAAGGCCTACAAGACATATTAAGTTTTATCAAGCTCCTAGAGTGTAAGGAAGAAGGAAAGTTAGCTCAAGGAAACCAAAGGTGGTAAGTGTGAGTCTTGATGATTCTATAGGTCCAATTAATTTATTTTCTATGGTTTAGAATGCTTTAGAATTTAAAGAGTGCCAAGGGATTTCTTTTTCTACTCATATTGTGAATAAAGAGACCAAGCTCAAAGAGAAGAACAAGGTGTTGGTTGAAGCTAGTTCTAAGGTATGTATGGATCTAAATGAACATCCTACCATTGTTTATTAAGATTCATGCAAAGAACATCAATTTTCAGTACCTCATGATGAGGTTTAGAACTACAAGGTTGATTGTTCAACTAATAAGGTATGCCAAGATTCCATAATTGCTCCATGTGTTATCAATTCTATCTTAGATAAGAAGGAGAGTGATATAGAAAAGGAACAACTTGTCATAGTTCAGACTAAGAAGAAGACAAAAAATAGAAATAAATCTTATAGCATTAGGAAGATTCCAAAAGTTATTGAGGAGATGTGGGCCACTCCTGACTTCACCTTATTTTAGAGCATTGTGGTGCAAAGGATGTCTTTGTCTATGTGTATACACCTTAAATTGGTTAATAAACCACATATATAATGTATTTCAATAGTCCTTTCATAGGATACTTGAAATACAGAATATGAGTCTTACTCACATATAGCCATGTCTTTTTGTTTGATTTGTGTTGGTCTTATTTCATACCTTAGACACCTTTTCTACCATTCCCAGTCATTCATAACCTTCCAAACTTAACACTTACTAACCTAGGTTACTCTTTCCATGCTTATTCCATCCTCCCAAGTCCTAAATCCTCTAGATAATAATGCCCATATAGGACTACAATATTGAAACCTAGGGTGTCCAATTTTTGGTGCTATTATCAAAGTGTAAATTTAATTCCAACAGTCATTTTCTTCTATAAGATGAGTCTTACCCATTTTCTTTGCTTCAGTAATAAGTTTTCTAATGTTGACCAAATGTAAATAAATCTCCCAAATTCAAAACAAATAGTCTCCTATATAAAGGACATCACAAGGAATTTTATATCTAACACTTACCACTTTGACACATTAGACATAATAAAAATCAGTCAATAATATAGCTCAACATTATACATTACATATAGACTTGCATGCTTGATCAAGGAGGGTCCTAAGCTAAATTCATTCTTGCATCTTTCATGTGCATTGATTATGCAAATTTCTTAAGGGAGAACTACATTAGATCTGAGATCCTAGCTTGAGGGTTAATGTAGGTAATAATTAACATAGTAGGGGTTCTTGATTATGTGATCATTCTTTCATTAAGCCAATTTTCCCCCCTTTTGGTTTGGATGTATTTGTTTTTTGTATGTGTGTAGATAGATACTAGTATTTAAGACTAAAATGAACCTACAGTGAGATCCACACACTTTTAGGGCTTGATATTTCATAGACAGGGTCATGCAAACTTGGCAAAGAAAACCCATAAAGCTTAGATCTTCAAGACAACAATGGTGGGGTAGGGCTAAAATTATAGACACTAGGGTTTCTTATTTCTAGGACTCTATCCTTTCTCAAAATGAAAGACATATCTAGGTTCTAGATAGTACCCTAATCCCATGTATAAATTTCCAAACTCTGAATCATTTGCATCATCTTATTTTTATAGATAATTACTTTTCTCCTTTATGTAAACTAATTTGATCAAATTGATGTAAACCTACACTTTAATACATTAAACTAGATTTTTCTTGTTATTATAGACCTTTATTATTTAGGATCTAAAAACTAGATTCTCAGTCATATGCATCATTTTAACATTCTTTAACATTCTTTG
>JARHVA010001459.1:2242500-2337500 GCA_037957365.1 Torreya grandis | reverse complement strand
TTCTTCCACAAGATGAGTCTTACCCATTTTCTTTGCTTTGTTCCTAAGTTATCTAGTGTTGGCCAAATGAAAATAAAGCTCCCAAATTTAAAATAGAGAGTCTCCCATATAAAGGACTTCATAAAGCATTTTATATCTAGCACTTACTAATTTGGCACATTAGACATAATAAAATTTAGTCAATAGTATAGTTCAACATTATGCATCACACATAGACATACATGATTGATCAAGGAGTGGCGTAGGTAAAATTTATTCTTACATCTATCATGTATATTGATTATGCATGTTCCCTAAGGGAGACTACATTGGATCTCAGGCCCTATCTTGAGGGTTAATGTAGACAATAATTAGAATAGTAGGGGTTCTTGATTATGTGATCATTTTCCCCCTAACGTAGTTTTTCCCCATTTTTATTTTGATGTATTCATTTCTTGTATGTATGTAGATGGATACATGTATTTAATACTAAAATAGACTTAAAAAGAGGTTTGTACAATTTCAAGCCCTGATATTTCATAGATAGGGTCACACCAACTTGGTGAGGAAAACCTAGAAAGCTTAGATATTTAGGAAAACAACACTATGGTAAGACTATAGTGCCAAACACTAGGGTGTCCTATTTATAACACTCATATCCTTTCTAAGAATGAAAGACAAATTTAGGTTCGAAATAATACCCCAGTCTCATGTATAAATTTCTAGACTTTTAATCATTTGAATCATCTTATTTTTCTCGATAATTACTTTTCTCCTTTATGCAAACTAATTTGATCAAATTGATGTAAAACTACACTTTAGTAAATTAAACAAGATTTTTCCTATTATTCTAAATGCTTATTATTTACGATCTAAACACTAGATTCCTAAAAATAATAAAAAACTATGCTTCTTAAGATACTCCTTATAGAGGAGAAGGAAGTGTTGTTGTGGTGTTCTTTAGATGGTCCTAAAAGGCTAGAGATGAGTGTTTTTAATTAGAGCATGTATGTTTATGAGGAAGATATGTTGTGGTGATGTCAGAGTGATGTCATAGCTATATATGGTCAATATACAAGGTCAGATTGAAGGTTTTCAAATGTCAAAAGAGGATTTATGATTTTTCAAGATGATATTTTTACATATAAAGTTTTTTTGACCTTATTAAAGGATTCTCCAAGTGGTTTTATGGTCTAAAGGTATGTTAAAGTCAATTTGGAAATATTTTTTTGCTCTTGGGTTTCCTAGTTTATGCTTAAGAGTATACATGTCATAAAATGGGTTATATGATGTATGTGTTCCCAAAAGTGTGAAAGATAAAATCTTGGTCTATAAGTGTGTAATGGTTGTCTCTAGGTGCACAAGAAGTTTTAGAGGTGGACGTTGACCAAAAGGTGGTTTATTATACTCTATTTTTTTTAGTTTCTAGGGTTTTTGACTTTGATAGAGAAGTGGTCTACCTTATGATTTGAGGAATTAGGATTCTTAATAGGATGAATGGGCCAAATGGGTTGTAAAATCATGCTTCATAGAGATTTCAATTTTTGTGGTTTTTGAATTATTCATGTTTTTGTCAAGATGGAGGCCTAATTAACAAGTTGGTTTGTGAAGGATGTTTATTTTAGAGGATGAGATAGGTGATTAAAATTATTATGATTAAGGGGGAATATGAGAGTGATATATATATGAATTTTTGTGTCTTGATGGTGTGTCTACTAAAATTTATGTGCTCTACAAGTTCTAGGTAGGGTTACAAGGAGACTAGATAGGTCTAATAAGAAGAAGAGTGATTTTTTTTTAGTTTATCAAAAAGAACAATGCATGAGTATTTCAATGTGATTTATCAATTTGGTTTAGTTCATGTTTTATATTTGGTGAGTGACATGAAATTTTGTTGGTGGTCCTTGAGGTGGTTTGAGAGAGAAGGATAATAAGCTTTTATGGTGGTTCTTCATGGTGTATGGAGATATGAAGATGATCAAGTGATGTAATGGACTGTAAATCTTAAGTGGAGTCCCTCTTAGATGTCTCTTGGTAAGTTATATTAGATTTAGTTACTTTTGAGTGTTCTTTGTCCATTAGTTGGAGTGCTTGGTTGAAGAGAGTATTGGCAAGTGGCAAGAGGAAGTTGACAAGGCAAATAAAATGTATGCTCAAGGAAAGAAGTTTGAATCATCTTTATAAGGTGGCCCTCTCCTGTTGGTAGTCATTTTAGGTCCTCAAGATCAGTTAGTGCCCACTTTATCAATGTGTCAAAAGGGGAGAAAGTTCCTATTGTGAGAGTACTTAAAGAGAGAGAAGGAAGGTGTGATGTATGATGTGTTGACATCAATGACAAAGGGGGAGATTGTTGGAGTATTTTCAATGATTTCATGGTGATGTAATAGAGGTGTCCATGGGAGTATACGAATTTCCTTGATAGTCTAAGTGAAAATGACAAAGTGTGTAATATGCTTGTCCTAATGTGCTTGAAGTATGTCTAGTTGATCTTCATTTTTTATATGGTTAGATATATTCAAGGATGAGTCTAAAGTTTTGATCATGTGAAATAGGTTGCATAAGAAGTTTTATATGTTTTGAGTTCTTGTGTGCATGAGTGGATTTCATCTAGTTAATCATTATTTTCATCTAGACATTTTGGTTCTAGTGGGAAAAAATATGAGTAAGTAGTTTGATGATGTCATAATGGCCATGTGTGGATGAGTCAAGGGGAGTTGGTCATATGGTTTTAATCACATTAGTTCCTAGTTTCTATGTACTAAGTCTTAATTCATGTGATAAATCATAATCAAACATTGTGGGTTTAAATTTTTTTTCTTAGGTATTTTGATAGTGTTTTCTATGTTCAAATAGAGCAAAGTAAGCATGTTGATGATGTCAACATTCACATCTATGGAGGTGTTAAGAGTAAATGGTAACATGGGTTTGTTCATTATTATTCCTAGTTTCTATACACTAAATTTTATGTCATTTCATGAAGCATGACAAAATATATGTAAGTACAAAGTTATGATCTAAGGTAGTTTGATAATGTTTTCCCATACTTAGCCAAATTTGGATGTAGCAAGAAAAGTTGAGTATGAATTTTGATGTAGTCATATTTTGCATGTGTGAAAATTTTAGGAGAAATTGATCATATGGGTTTATTCAGTTTTGTGTCTAGTTGATTTGTGCTAACTTCTAGATCATGCAATGAAGCACATTAAAATCTATGTATGTGCAAAGTTAGCCTTTCCAGATAAATATTAACATAGTTAGCACTGTGATAGATAAATCTAAGGAGGAATTTTAATGTCATTATATCCCACACATGTGAGAATTCAAGGAACATATTGATACATGATTGGGTTACTCTTTTAAATGAGAACATATGTCCCAAATTTTAGAACATATGATTAAGTCAAGTAAAAGATTTGACCGTGAAAAGTTGGCCTTCCAGGCAGATAGCAATGGACCCAATACATAGTTTATTGTTCATGATTTTAAAGACCAATACCCAATCGAGATATAATGGTTCATAGGAAATAGTACGATATTGATCTAACAGTGCATGTTGAGTGATATGGTAAGAAGTGCATGATTTTTAATAGTATAAGTGCCCATAAGGAATGTGAGGGTGATAAGTGTCATGATCATAGGGGTTATAAGTAAGATTGAATGGTAAGTGCTATAAGATAAATACCTATCTAATCCACAGAGATTGATGGTGCACATCAAGGAAATATTATAAGACTACATGAGATGAGGTCAACTATTTAAGGTTTAATGCTTGGCAGTAGTGCACTATGAGTTAAAGGTTGAGATTCATACAATAATATTGATGGTGCATGATTGATTTAAAGTAGCAAGGTTATGAGATGACAAAATAGTGTTTGATGTTTAACTGACACTGTACAAAGGAAAAACTAGTTCCTAGTTTTTAAGCCATAACTTTCGATCTATGAAGAATTTAACCATGGTATAAAAAGAGAATTTGTAGAGAACTTCAAGGATAATTTGTAAATATAAATTTAAATTTTTTAAAGTGTGTACAATAAAATTTATAATGGTTTAAGTAATTAACTCAGTTATTGGTGACTCGAAGAGGTTTTTAGCAATAAAATTATCTTTATTATCCTATAGTAATTTGAATAAGGTTTCACTAAGGATCATTGGATTTTGACTTTAATTGTTTTCTAGCACCTTAAATAAGGTTTCACTAGAAAATGTTGAGTTTGGACTTTGATTTCCCCCTAGTACCTTTGAAAAGGTTTCACTAAATGATTTTTCTTCTTCAACCTGAATATAGTCTTGGTCCCCCTAATGTGATGCAACTAGTGTGTTACCATGGATTAGGTTTAATAATGTGTGATTACATTAGTTCTAATCAATGATTTTTGGAGGTGGAATGAAATATAATGGCCAGGCTTATTATTATCAATGAAAATTAGAATGGTAATGGAATGATAAAATATATCATAATCATTATAGAGGCCACTAGAATATATTATGTCAATTCTAAAGAAAACATCCTCAAAAACTATAGAAGGATAAAAAATGTGTTCATTCAGAGTTATAAGGAGTGTGAAAGCAATGTTGACACCTGTAATAGACACTTATTTTCGGCCGCTTTCATGCCTAAACTAGAATTTAATTCAATTTATAGAAAATGACACATTTTAAGCCTAGAAATCACTTGACTTGACAAAATTCATATGTGTAAGGGACTTAATTACCCATCGACATGACAAGGCTAGCTTATTTGGTGTATTTCCCTCTATACTTCACTAACCTAGTTTAATTCTAACCCTAATCAAATTATTATTGAGTAGTTTGGCACTTTTGGCATGTTAAGATATTAATTCAAGTCTTTTAAAACAATTGTCAAAAACTATTAAACACTAAGACTAACTATATTGTGAATCCTAATTAACTTTCCTAAAAAAAATTTCTAAATCAAATTAAATTTCATTTTCCAAAAAAGGATTTTTAGCCATATATGAAGTCAAAGGTTAAATGATTAAATATATTTATTTATGATCACTTAAATATTCAAAAATATGACTCATTCCTCAAAAATATCCAAAGTGAGTTAACATGCCTCACAAGTATCTGAAACTAATGTGTTTATATTTCATGACTACCTTAACCCCACCTAGAGTTAGACTTACTCAACCTAGGTTAATTTAGACTCAATCCAAGTTAGAATTTAACCTAACCTACCTAGGGTTGGGGTTAGTTCTTTGAGCTATAAATACAAGTTCCCACACCATTTTTTAACAAGATTTTGTGTGTAAGGTTATTCTACTAGAATACCTTCTTGAATCCCTTGAGAGTAGTGTTACAATGGCCAGTTTATGTTAAGATTCACACCAAGCCACAAGTACCTATTGGAGAGATTCTACCACCATGGAAGATAATTGATATAAGACTAAAATCATCATAGGATAAGCACAAACATCCTTATACAAATAATTAAGGATCAAATTTGACAAAGGAGATAAGAAAATTGTATTATCTTCATCTCTATTTTGTTATCTTACATATTCTGTTATGCTCCCCCTATTTCTTAGGCAAGAATGTTTAGTCTTAGTAAATTTTTAAGCTTGATGTTTTCCCATTTGGACTAAGAAGAGATTAATATACATACTATTTACTCTTAGAAATCTTAAGATACATAATGGCATGCCTAGTGGGACCAAACATCTTGTACTTTCAAAGAGATTGATATGCTAAATTTAGTTTTCTTAACAGATGCATTAAAATATTCAACTTCAGAGTTTTAGCTTTGAATTTTATGTTTTTAAAAAGGTTATAGGGATCGGAAATGATTATATAAAATCATTTCAAATTGAAGGGATCGAAGATGATCTCTATGTCAAAAATAGAGAAAGCTAGGAACACAACTAAAACTAATTTTTATTCATATGTTTGCTATTATTTTTATGTTTAAAAACCTATTTATTACATTTTTTAGATTTTCAATTATAAATTAATGAGAATTATAAGTTTTAAACTTGTTTATCAACTATTTTTCCTTTGAAACACATTTGTTTTTATGTGATTATAGGAAACATTGATGATATGACCAAATCAACATCAATTTCATGTATCGGCATCGATCTCTGTGTAATAGACGATTTTATTTAAGATAAAAATAGAAACCTAAGAGCTTGAAATAAATTATTATTTACTCACTTGATTTTGGGTTTATAAGTAGGCAAAACCTTGACATTCCATAGGACTTAAAGTGGAGAGAAAAAATACTAAGCATTGTTAAAATCTCACATATATTATGTTCAGTGCTTAAAATCCACTTAGTTATATTTGTATTTTAGTTGTTTCTAAAGTTTTTACTAGAGAAAACACACTTTGATTTGGAGATATTAAAAAGAACATACATTTTAGTTAGAGATCTTAAGATCTTTTTCAATTCATGTTTATTTTTCATTATTAGATAAATCTCAAAGTTAGAATAGTTTCTTTGTTTGTGGAAAATTAAGAATATTACATGTATGCTCTCTTCCATCCCCTTTAGGGAACACATGTGACCAAAAACACTTAGTTTATTTATATTATTTAAAAATTTGTGTTCGAAAGAATGTCACATGTGCTCTTCCAAAGCTCTAAGTGACTTGTGTGAACTAGGAATTTGACTCAAGAGAAGGGGTTAGATCAAGTGTTAGTTCAAAATGAAATTGAAAGGAAAATAACACATTAACAATCATAACATCTCTTGGAATAGACACTATGGGGAGTTTAGTAACAAACATACATATGAAATAAACAAATAAAACATGAAAGAAACCTTCTTTCACCTTCTTTGGATATTCCAAATGGTTCGTAGAGTGGTTTGTTCGAATTGTGCATCAAACAATCTTCATCAATGAAGTTGTTTGGATCCTTCTCTCCTTGAAACCTTTGGATTGTGATGGCTTTGGTTTGGTTCAATAATTTGGCATAATAACACTAATTATATTAGGATTTAGAATCATTTGTGCATGGTAACTTTACACTATCCAAGATTAAAATTATGGTAATGAGGCCTTTTATTTATAGATTTTTGAAAATGACTAGAATGAACCTGAACTATCCATCTCATGATGAAGATGTGTGACTAAGAATCCATTCAATTTTGGAGGCTAAAATCAATAAATGGCCTCATAAATATTTGGTATAGAGAGGTATTAAAGAGGCATGAGAGGGCTTAATCATATATTTGTTGTAATTATGGCTTGTGGATGCCACCCTATAAAGTGATGTCTTAGGTGATACATTTATTCAATATAAATTTACATTAATGAAATAGTCAACAAGTTCAATGGAAAATTAACTTAATCTTTTGATTCAAATTATTTAGCCTTAAATATGATTCAAATTTGGTGCAAATCTTGGCAATTAGTGCAAAAATTAATCAAACTAATTAAAATGTCATATTATTGGCTCAAAATTTGACTGTATTAGAATTACAATGCAATATTAGATGTGTTGGAATTTTTATACCATTTAGGATGTTACCGACACAAAATAATAAAGGCACATATCTCATGAAATAAATTTCATGGAAAAGAGCAATCCAAAGCACCTAGTTGTGAAATCATCATTTTACCTTGAAATTATCTAATCAAAGTTAGATATCCAATAAAATGAATTTACCCATTTAGGGATACATTAGCCAAAATTGGCACTTTTATATGATATCTTTAAATTATTTATCTTGTTTTAATTTTTTTAGGCCAAATCATGCATTTTGGTAGAAATTGGTCTGAATCTTGGTTGGAGTTATTGGTGGACACTTTTAGTTGTATACAATTTGTACCTATTTGGGAAGATGTTTCAAACTATAGGCATAGAAATGTCTTCTCAAATAATGAGATATGGCATGTATGCCAAAAAGAAGATGATGATTGACGAAAAAGCTCCAAATGGTGTTCGAGAAGCATAGAATAATGCCCCCTCAAGGGATTGGTCATTACATATGTCAATGGGTAGTCCCACAAAAATAATTAACTTAATGTCTTCTCAAAGAATGACAAATGACATGCATTCTAAAAACAAGATGATTATTGAAGAAAAAGCTCCAAATGGTGTATGAAAAGCCTATGATGATTCCCCCTTGAGGTAGTGGTCATCACATATGTGGATAGATAGTTCCTCAAAAAGAAGAAAAATAAAGGTAGAATTAACCCATGGTTGAGATTAATCGAAATGAGAAAATGCTTGCATGCATTGATTTCAAATATATACTAATTTTCCCAAAGGTAGTTATAATTAATAATAAAAGTTGAAGTAATGATTTTCCCATAGGTTTTTATAATCATAAAGATGACCTAGATTAGATAAAGATGATGTTTGATATGGTCAAGCCCCAGTTAGGGCTGATTAGGAAGTATAACTCAAGGATATAACCTAGAGTACATATTAAAGATGAGCAAGTAAAAATGTAGATGTGATGGTCTAATGACTAAATAATCCATAAATAACTAGGCATATAAGGATACTAAAAGTGATGAAAGGGATGAATAGAATAATAAATATTTATCAATAGAAATGATTCAATTATACCTCCAAATGAGGAAATGTTCATCCTAATTAGTAATGATACAAATAAAATGGTCAATTGGTTGATTTTATTAGGATGGATGGAAGGATTTTACCAAGGTACCAAAGAGAAACTTATGTAACTCCATGCTTGTAGACTTATTGAAGATAATTTTTACTATAGCATGTGATGGTAAGCATCATGATAGAACACTATGAGGAATTGGTTGAAATATGCATAAGGACTAACTCCTGATCCAATAAACACTAAAAAGTAATAAACTAATGATAAAAACCATGCTGACAATGTTGACATAGAAATATGGATAGAATAAAGAATAAATGTGTAAGGAATCACCCAATAAATGCCTATATAAACTGAGTTGAGGCAACAGTGATAAAATAAAAAAAATAGGTAAGCAAAGAAATAAACAAAAAAACACACAAATAGGTAAATAACTTGAAATAAACATAACTCTTGAAAACAAAATCAAAATAAATCATCCTAATAATGAGCATGCCCTAGTAGGGTGAATTAAGGATAACTAACTAGGTTGAGATAGGACAAATGCTTTTGGATTTTTGAAATATTTGATTTTTTTTGGAATTTTGAGGTATCTAAACTCATTAGATAATGATAAGATACCTACTCACAAAATGGAAAGAGTATTGGATTATGTTATTCATAAAATGGTGAGAGCACATGGAAATGGGGATCGATGTGACCTCAACATGAATTGAGCATGGCTTACATAGTCTCGAGATGACCTCAAGTCATAATAATTCTATCCACAAAAGGTGGGGAGAGCCCAACTAGGTCCCAAAAAGTTCTCAAATACAATAAATGGCTATTTGAATGAAAACAATAATGTAAAGGTGATGTGGTAATGCATGATAAATAAGTGTCTCCCCTAGTTTTCCCATAAGTAGGTATAACTATGATACAAAAAATTAGATTAATGGTACTATTTTACTCATAGGTGGTTATAATTAGTAGCAAGATTAGTGAACACTAATATTCCCTAGTAAGTGATATAATTAGGATAAGATAAACAAACTTGATATAGGAAGGAAAATGAAAGATACTTGTCCAAATCAACTAGCACACTACTCTCATAGAATGTAATTATAAACATAGATTTGATTGTTTATTAAAACATGATCAAAATCATCTCAAAAAAAGTGTGAGAAGGACCAAAGTAACCAAGATCAAAATATGATTGGATAGGATGACTAAAAATAGGCTTTGATTGGATTGATTTGGTAAAATAGAATGGTCTTGATCTAGGATAATGATGGTTTGATAGATTGGATAAGATGGTAAGAGAGTTTCCCCCAAGTGATAAGGTTACTATCTAGGTATGTGATAATGGAAAAAGGAATTATGAATGAAATGGAAAATGAAAACAACATGGTACATGTTGTTGATTGATTATGGTTGTTGGTTGTGGATGTATTTGTCCTAGGTATGGTAAATGGCTTATGATTCTATTGTTATTACTGAAGTGGAAATGTATGTCTTGATCACCAATTGATATAAATAGAATAATCAATCATGTTAATTTCTAGCCCACACCTCATCTAGATAGTTTCTCTATCAATAAGTATCTATAGATATATATGCAAGTGATGTTTTTGTGATCTTGAATAGTCATTGATTCTATTTCTCTCAACCATTAAGACAAGGTATCGTTTTAGCCTATACAAAATAAAGTGCAACCATGGATGGTTAAATAGGGACAAATATTGGATTATAGTTTTGATTTGGTGATGTAATGGTGGATGATAATGGAATGTGTAATTGTGTGACAAATGAAGATCAAGATTTTTAGGCACACAAAATGTTGTTGATTCTAGATTCGATATAACTTTAGATGTGGTAGGGCTGAAAACTTCTGAATATTCTCTTGATAAGACTACCAAATCCTTCTATTATTTAGGCTTGAGATTAGCTACCATCTGATTAGGTTGTAGATTGAAAGCTATTTTGATTTTTTATTCAATAATGTCTTCATCAAATAGTAAAGAACTTGTGTGCTTAGCTATTGGTGCCTTAAAGAGGTTTATACTAATGAAGCTATCTTGATTGTCCCATAACACCTCTAGGAATTTTTCACTAATAAATTTTGACTTTTCACTTTTATTTTATTCAATTTCCTTTGAAAATGTTTTAATATAATATGTTGAGTTTTAACTTTGACTATCCCCTAGCATGTCTAAAAAGGTTTCACTATGAGATGGTTCTTTGGCATGAATTTGGTCTTAGCCTTCTTGTTGTTCTTCATCTAATATGTTTTAATGGATGTAGTTCAGCAAGGTGTGATTCTATCAGTCCTAAAAAACACTTACAAGAGATGGAATGTTAATGATATGGCTATGTTGGTTGGTGGTAATGGAATGGGATGAGGCAACACAATCCTCATAAAGGATACTAGGATAACTTTTGTCAATTCTAAAGTAATCATCTTTAAAAACCATGTAAGTATCACAAATTTATTCAAATTTATCTACAAGGTATGTGTAACCATTATTTTAATAGCCATGAACATATTCTATTTTTGAATCTAATTCTAACTCAAAAGATTATGAATCCAATGGTAAGACTAATGTTGGTTCTAACTTTGATGTTAAATATGATGTCAGTCTAGGAATAAAACTTGAATCTAATTCTTATTCTTCATTTGATGGGTACTCTATTATAATGATGTCTTGTTTAATTTTTGGTATTAGACAAGTAACAACCTATGATGGCATGGTTGGTTCCACAGAGGCTGATTTGTCAAAGTGAGACTCCTTAATGATAGGAAAAAGGTTAAGAGACAAATCCTCAAAGACTAGTTTGTTAGATGGAGGCTTTTTAAAAATAGGCATGTAGTTAAGATAATAATTTTCCCAAAGGATGTTATAATCATTAAGAAATGACTCAATAAATACTGGATCATCATAATGAGAATCCTTGATAATAGTTATAGGATTGAAAGGTGATTTATCATAGGTTGAATTATCACAAATTATTGGTTCAACATGAACATATTGGATTGGTTGGTTCTTTTGGCCTTGGTTTCCAATGAGTTTTAAAATACTAGTTTTGAACATAGCTTTATCTTCGAATGATTGACTTGGTTAAGGGATTGATTAGCTAAGTTCAAGTTATGATTGGATTGGTTGGGGTATCAATTGGTGCTATGGAGATTTATTTATTTCATAAGCCAAATGATGAAGTCTATAGATAGTAACAATAGGGTGGTGTGCGGCTTGGTTGTTTACACAAACTAAAAGACTAGGTATTAAAATGATGAAAGGGTATTTTGGAGCTTGATTTCTTGCATAAGCCAAAATATGAGGTCCTAAAAGGATAAGGATAGAGTGGCATGGAGCTTTTTTAGTCACACAAGCTAAAGGATAAGGTCTTGATATGGTAATTGTTTAATATTGCAGATCCTAATTACTTGCATGAGCCAAAGCATCTATGTCTTCCTCATAAACCATATCATCCTAGTTGGGTTTTTGAATTGGATTGTAAGTTGGTTCTCGATTTTGTTCCCTATATTTATTATTGGAAGGAGGATGTGGATCCATCTCCAAAACAACATTGTCTATATTTGGGTATTCAATAAATTACTCTACACAAACCACTTCTTCTTTAAAGAGGTGATGATTTTAATCGATATGTGCATCCATTCTTTCATAAATTAGATTATACATGACTCCACCATAAGTGTACCTAGACATATCCACATTAATGAAGAAATACATGAAGACAAAAAGGGTTAGAGTTTTACAAACTCTAAAAAAATATGTCCAAAGGATAAATGGTTCAAACTTGGTCTAACTGGGTCAAAATGGGTGGAGTTGTATCTATAAACAATGATTTGATCATGGAACTGTATATCCAAAAGTATTTATGGTAAGACTTGGCATAAATTAGTTTAATTTTAAAATTTCTAACATCAAATGTCATAAACATAAAAAGTTAAGCTCTAACTAAAAATTGACATGTCAAAGGTCTTGGCCAAAGTGTTCTAAACAAGGTCTAAACTAGGAAAGGGAAAAGAGTTTCTATGTCTTTTTTTGAAATGTGGAGTCAAAATCTAGGATCAAATAGGTTGTGATATGAATTTTATCCAAATAATGTCAAAATCTATGCTTTGAAATAAGGATTATGGGATGTGATTTAATCTAACAAGTTTGGAACAAATTTGACATAAACCCAACACACAAAATCAAACATAAATGTGATCAATTGGTATAGGCCACAAGACAAAAGGCACTTTGGAAAAAGTCTATGTTCTCCCAAATAAAGGCACAAACAATGATGAAAGAAAGGATCTGTGAACAAAAAACCAATAATTTTCAAATTTCGGTATTCAATTAGCCAAAGTTACGTAACACAAAATAGAAAGATTTATGTATCATCACCTGCAAAACAAGGCCTAAACATAAACTAATCAGTGTTTGATTTCAATATTTGACAAGGTTAATTTAAAACACAATATTTGAATACTAGGATTTGATTGAAAAATCTAAACAAGATTGGATAGCATGATGGTGTATGAACAAGGTCTAAATGTGACATGGTTTTAAATAATGGTTTTGGTATAAATCAAATGAGTTTTGAAATAATTTGAGCAACATAAAGGCATAAGCATGCTCTAGTGATGTGATTAATATTATGTTTCAAAGACTCTAAGGCATAAACTTGATAATTATTTGGGTAGCATAATAACACCTATATCAGTCAATTGACACACACACAAACATATTTAGAAAAAATATGCAAGGCACAAGTGTGGTGTAAGACGGATAGTATAATGCCTCTTTAAACAAAAGAGTGGTGTATAAACAAATTCATCTAGATGTGGCTATAAACAAAAACATTAATTTTAGTCTAAAAACACCAAGCAAAAAAAATATAAATGACTAAATACAACTAAAAAAATCACTCTAAATTCTATCAAGGGTGTGGCAAAGTGGGGTTGACTAAAACTAAGTTGTTTTTAATCATCTAGATCGATCTCATGTCTACCAAATTTCATGTAAGTAAATAAGAGTAGTACGTAATTTGGGTTTGCATCATATGGCTTATTATAAAAATGTCTTACCCTTTTTACAACTACTACATCCATCACTTTCTAATTTTAGTGTGATATCTAACACGCTCAAACATCATGGGTTTAGCCTCTACTAATGGATATTGTTTACCCACTCAAATCATTATCCTAGTGAGGGGATCCAAATTTATATACCCCCCATGGAGAGGGCTTGAAGACAATGCTGGGAGATGAATCGCCAGGTCAAAGCTTCCCTATAGAACTTATGGGATGTAATGAAGTCCCCATCACAAGCTAAAATGCATAAAAAAAAACTAAGTAAAAGAGATCTATGGTTGTTTCTATATCACCCAAGCCATGCAAGTCTTTGGAAAATCCTTCATAACATCTCTTATATGCCTTTGGACTAAGTCAGTTTACAATGAATATGGTGTTTTTGATCCAACAAATTATCTATAGGAGATGTGCGAGAGTATACACACACAACTTCCTTTTTGCACAAATAATTATAACTAAGCAATGAATAAGTGATTTGCACAAAATAAAAGATTAAATTGAGTTCAATTTTAGATAACTTAAAATGAAATATTTGGTTTTCTTTGGCCTGTTGGCCTTAAGTTGTAAAACTTTGAAAGAACAACAACAAAAACTATTCATGTAAACACCCTTAAAAATTATTTAAACATTAAATTAAAGATTCTTAATTATTATTAAGCATCCCAAAATAAGTTTAAAAAGATCTAATTAACCATGATTTGGGACTTTTCAAGTAGGCCCTACAAGGAAATGGTTAGAATGTTGATTAGATTTCAAACACTTTTTCAAATGAAACAACTTTGAAAATTGAGCTCTCAGGTTTACCCATTGCAATCTCACAACTCTATAGTTCAATACCACGACTCTACAAAACCATGACTAGTTAACACAATATCATAACTCATAGGTTAGTCAATATAATTTGACAATATATCTAATATAATAGATAATATCAAAACTGATAAAGCAAACCCACAACTTAGAGAATTGTGGTATTATCACTTAACCCTAACGACTTAGGCTAACCATTAGTAGTTTAACTAAAATACTATGACCCAAACTGATAATATTGTAACTTGTGAAATCATGGTATTGGAATAGCATTACTATTGAGTCACAAAATTGTAATAATACAACTTGACTTGAAGATTAGAAAACATGTCAATCAAAAGCATAGTTAAAATGCAATATCAAGATTGAATGATAAAACTATTATTATGTCAGTTTTGAGATTGTGGTCTAGAGGACAACATCACAACTCCACAGTGTGAAAACCATTACTTCTAGAAAACATGTTTTTACTCATATTTTTCACTCCTTTTTATTTGACACTCTAATATTATGCATGAAAATGGTTAGTAGGTTTCTTGTAGGATTTATTTGATCAAATTCATGAGGATAGGTCCCACCAGGCATGCCATTATGTGAACTAGGAATTTGACTCAAGATAGGGGTTAGATTAAGTGTTATTTCAAAATAAAATCAAAATGAAAATAACACACTAACAAACATGACATCTCTAGGCCTAGACACTAGGGGGAGCTTAGTAATAGACATATATATGAAAGCAAAAACTAAAACATGAAAGAAACCTTCCTTCACCTTCTCTATATATTCTAAATGGTTCGTAGAGTGGATTGCTCAGCTTGTGCATCAAAGAGTCTTCATCAATGGAGTTTTTTGACTCCTTCTCTCTTTAGAACCTTTGGCTTGTGATGGTTTTGGCTTAGTTCAACAATTTGGCATAATAACACTAATTTTATGGGTCTTTGGAATCATTTGTGTATGTTAAATTTACACTATCCAAGCTTAAAAGTATGGTTGTGAGGCCTTGTATTTATAGATTTTTTCAAATAATCATAATGAACCTAAACCATCCATCTCAATATGAAGATGTGTGGCCAAGAATTCTTTCAATTTTAGAGGCTAAAATAAATAACTACCCCCATAAATATTTGGGATAGATAGGCATTAAATAGGTATGGGATGGCTTAATTAGATATTTGTTGTAATTAGGACTTATGGATGCCACCTAAATAATGATGTCTTAGGTGATACAGTTATTTAGTATCAATTTCATTTAATGAAATATTCAAAAAATTCCATGAAAAATTAACTTAAGCTCTTTATTTGAAATAATTAGCCTTAAACATGATTTATCAATTTTGGGGCAAACATTGGGAATTGGTCCACAAACTAGTTAAAATGTTATATTATTGGCTAAAAATTTGACTAGATTGGAATGTGATGTTAGATGCATTCTAACTATTATCACATTTAGGATGTTGCTGACATAAAATAACAAAGACACGTGTCTCATGTAATAAAATTGGTAGAAAAGAGCAATCCAGAATACCTAGGTGCAAAATCATCAATTTGACTTGAAATGATCTGATCAAAGTTAGCTATCTCATAAAATGCATTACCCTATTTAAGGATACATTGGCCAAAATTGGCACATATATATCATAGTTTCACATCATTTAGCATGTTTTAATGTTTTTAGCCTATATTGTGTATTTCGGTATAAATTGATCTAAATATTGGTTTCAGGTTATTAGTGGCTAGTTTTAGGAGACTACAACATGGGTGACCTAGAAAAGACCACTAAAGTGTTTAATTTTTCATTTATTTATTTTTATGCATTTGGATTATGGGTTGGAGTTCATCACCTCCCTATACGTTCTTTAGGGGTGTATTGACATGGGGTTTCATCTCCTAGCATCATACCAACCCCACTCCATGGTGGGATATATAAATTGGATAAACCATGAGATGGGATAGTAGTGAGAAGCTAACCTAACCATCCAAATGGGTGTCCAGGCCATGCGGTAGCTAGACATTGTACTCCAATAAGAAGTACATGATTGGAGTCACTATGTAAAAGAATAGACCTTTGCATAGTAATCTAGGTGGTTTAGATTCATTTGACATGATTACACCCATGTGTTAGCCACATTTGAGACCATCTAGTACATGTGAGATTTATATATTTTAGTCAAAACCCCACTTACCACATAATTTATTACCAAATGTTGATTTCTCCTCACTCTAAGTTCATGCCACGTATTAATGCTTGAGAAATAGAGGAGGGAATATAAAATTTACCTACACCTATACTTTAATTTTAGGATTAAAATATAATTACTCACAAGCATTGGTATATTGATGGAAAATTTGGAGGAAGCTATGCACACATGTGTTAGTTTTTATATATAGGATGAGCCAATAGTGCTACTTTTATTTTATTTGATTTACATGTGTGTTTTTAAACTAAAACTATTTGTTTCTCTTGTCACTTCAAAATAAGTATAAAACTATCATGTCATTTTCACACCCCTTTAGACTAATAGGTGTTACTCTATCCTTTTTTGTCACACTTTTTGCCTTGGATATTTTTGTCCTAAAATAATTTGTGTGTCTCTTGTTTAAATAGGGAATAATTATGCTTTCTATTTCATCCTTAAATTTTGCCTTAGATATTCTAGTCCAAAATCATTTTCCATGACATTTGTTTGAGGGAGAATTGTTATTCTACCTAAATCATTCCAATCCTCTTTTCATGTTTTGAAACCATGTTCTATAACCATTTTTTTACCTCCCTTATTCCAAATGTGTGGTTATGCTTCCCACTTTGGTCTATCTCTTTTGCCATAGAACCTTTGATTATTTTTCACTAAATCTAAAACTCAACCTTTCTATGTGAAAATCCTAAACTAATCGGGTTTATGCTAAAGCCTCATCTAATTTAGGCTTAGGTTTTATACTTTCATGTTTGGATTGTGTTATTTGAGTTGGTTTCTTGTTTGATCCAAAAGAACCCTTGCCTAGAATTAGTGATTGCTGTTTATCTTGTGCCTTTTTTAAAGCATCCTTTTGAGACAAGTGGTTTCCATGTACTTTATTTAAAGTTGGTTATGCTAAATTTCAAGTGTATTATTTTCATTTTTATAAATAGTTTTCATGAATCAAATTTTGATTTTTAGTGAGCCAATTATTCAGTGTCTTTTGATACAATTACCTTAGTTTAGTTTGATTTTGAGTTCTTGTGTGAGTTTTGTGTTTCCAAGTCTAGGCTTATTTTTAACACCATTATAACCACCTTTAGGAATCTCATTTATATCATTTGGTCCTAGTTAACAACTATTATACTTTGTTTAAACACTTTTGTTACTCATTACAACTACCTTTGGGAAAATATGTACTTTAACCATAGATAAGTTTGAGGCTTTACGTTACTTTTGTTATTGGTTATAACCACCTTTGGATAATCAGTATTTTTTTGTTAGATCGGTTTAACATTTTTCTATTTTACCCTTGCCTATTTTAGTTGTTTATCCCTTTGTGCCTATCTTATAGATCCAAAGGCTATTTATTTTTAGACCTTAGTTTTTTGTTACCTTTAGACCCTTTATTTTTCATGAGACATATCTATAGATTTAAACATGCCTTGTTACACATGTAGTGGAACTGTGTATAATCTAAACTATAGTAAACTTGTAACTAATTTACCTTTTATTCAAGAGTCATATGATGATGTAGCTTATGAGATGTATCCCTATTCATATTATAAGATTCCATAAATTGAACAAAGGCATGACCTTTTTGTTCAAGAGTCATATGATGATGTAATCTATGAGGCATATCCCTATCCATCTTATAAAATTCTATATGTTGAAAAATACATGATCCATTTTTTCAAGATTTATATAATGATTTATCTTATGATACAAATCCCTATATAAATTATTACTTTATATACATTGAACAAATGCATGCCCATTTATCATAATGTTTGTCGACACCTCTTTCTTATCCAAGTGCTCATCCTTTAGTTTGTTTTAGCAATAAGCTCTATAGTACCCAATTATTACCATTCTAGGCCCTCATCATTCTTTATGAATTATAAAAAAGATCTAAAATTCATAATGATGACCATTTTAGGCCCTCATCCTTTGGCATACATTATAAGCCAAGATCTACAATTCTTGTTTATTACCATTATATGCCTTTCTAAATTTGGTAGCTCCTTATACCAACAAGGTTACAAAATTATGATTAGATAGAGCATAGTAACCATACTATACCATATCTAGTATTTGGTAAGCCCATATTAGATGAGTATATTTAAAAATATCTCATTATTGAACCACAAATCATTCTTCATCCATTGCCAACCTTCACCCACTTTATAAAATCCAAGCTGGACTTTGAATCACAATAGAGCCAATGATTACCTATCTAAGAGCCATCATTAAAAGAACAAGATATGTCCAAATATGAGGTTTTGAAACCAACTATAAGATAAGTCCAATATAACTAACCAATACATGATGTTTTTGTTGAAACACCTATTTTTGACAAGGTAAACTATGTTGAACTACCTTTTGAACCTTTCCCTTTCTTTGAGGAGCCTTGCTTTGACATACCAATCTCTATGGAGTTGCATATTAACCCTTTCTCTTTGGTTGATGAGTGTCACTCCAATAATCTAGTATTTTTTGAGTCATTACCTAATGATTATAATTGCCTTTTGTTAAATAATTATTTCATCCATTGCCCTATTTTTAAAGATCCCTAATTTGACAAGCTAGTCTCTATAGAGCTACCTATTGATCATTTGCCTTAAGTTAAGAAGCCTCACATTGACAAGACAATATTTTTAGAGTGCTTATTATCTGATCCTATTTATAAATAGCCCATTATTCAACCATAGGCATTACTCATCCAATACCAAACATTCAAAATAGTATATTTTTTTCTTGCCAAAAAAATAATCAACATCAAAGTCAACTTTTATTTTTGAACTGATCTCAAATTTAATGCCAAAGGCATAATCAATGTTAGTCTCAACATTAGATTTAGAGTCTTTTGAGTTAGACTCAGCATGAAAATAATAATACATTAATGGATGTTATGGCATTGGTTACATAAGCCTTGTAGATCAATTTGAATATATTAGTGATCATTCCATAATTTTTGAGGATGATTACTTTAGCATTGACTCAAGTTCTCATAGTATCTTATATAAGGATTGTGTTTCCTCTTAACATTACATTACCATTCCACATGCCATTAACACCAACCAAATTAGACATTATATTGACATTCGACCTTTGACGACTATCAATTGGGATTGATAGAATCACACATTATTGAACTACATCCATGGTAACATATTAGTTTCAAAATATGAAGGGGACCAAGACCACACTCATGTAAAAGAGGGAAAATCTCTTAGTGAAACCTTTTCAGAGGCATTAGGATAAATCAAAGTATAAACTTAGCATTTTATAGTGAAACCTTGTTTGAGGCACTAGAAGATAATCAAATTCAAAAGTCAACATTCCTTAGTGAAACTTTCTTGAAGGTGATATAGGGTAATCAATGTAACTTTATGGGTGAAACCTCTTTGAGGTGAAATCGGTAAGCACAATAGTTATTCACTACTTGATGAACACATTATTGTTGAACACTTTTTATTTTTATGTCTATAAAGGGTTCACACTAAATCCCTTTGAACCCTAGCTCACCATTAGGCCTCATACCTATCATACATGTTGGTAAAGTAGGGTTGTTAAATTAGGTCACTAGTTGTCATCCCTAATATAATAAGTCCACTATCTCAATTTGTGTCAAAGTACCATCAGAGTGTTTGAACATGCATGAAGGTCCCTAATAGGCTTTGAAGTGGCTAAAAAAATCCAAAAGTTACATATGATTTGATAATGCAACTAATGAGTCATCATGAACATCTCTAATGTACTCAAATTGTTTAAAGTATGACTCATTTAAAAAAATTTGAGAATGTTATGAGGGTATTTGAAGGCCTGATTAAATTCCTTAGCAGGTTTTAAAGTTTTCTCATATGTGTTGATATGATATTCACTTGTTATTCCTCCTTAAAGTCATGTACATGTTCTAAAAGTGAGGTTTTTTACCATAATGAAACTCCATTTGACATTGATGGCCACTAAGCAAACATTAATGCCTTCAAGAGATTTAATTAGCCACATTATACTATACCCAAAGCATTTCATACATAATTTATCCACTTTGCATAAAATTCAATGCTTAATTACCATTAATGGGCCCCACATGTGCCAAGATATAATGGGATTTAATGCATCATAAGACACATATTTTCCCTCCTACCCATTAAAAATATTTTATGGTCTAAAACATGATAAAATATAGGGAATTTTTACATTTCAATAGTTTTATAAGTGGTATGGATATGTATAATACAAACCGACTCAGGTGGATTTAGGGTCTACAAGAGGAGTTAAATATTGGTATGTGTAGAAGAAATCAAACTATTATAGTGCTTGAGGGGCCCAAAATAGATCCATGTTCACCATAAATATCACTAATAGGTCTTTAGAGAAATTCAAATTTATGGTCAGACCATACAAAAGAGAGAGAAATAGACTCATAGCTCATGTTCAGAGAATGTAATTTGGTCACTTTCTATTCATGGGTATTGGTTTCAATATTGGTTTCCTAAGCTCTATGAACATTAATTAAGAAGATAAGTGATCTGATTATCAACCTCATCCATACAAAGAAAAATAAGGATGTCAAATTCATGGATGTTCTAGTCTATTTGATCATAATGGTAATTGTTCCTAGTTCTTCAAGTCTTATAGAGGTTTTACATTGCCTCCTTAGTTTTTAATTCACACATGTGGTCATGTGGGGTTAATAAACATCCAAAATACATATTCATGTATACTTCAAGTAGGTTTCAATGATAGGAAATAACATCAAATTTTTGTATCTAAAGGTGACTGATATTTGGAAGTCTAATCATAGTGTTTTGGAAATGTTGAAACATATTCAGTCTAAATTGATCCCCTAGATGGTATCCAACATTTTAATCATAGTTTTTCCAAGAAATGTATCTTATAGAGGTGGGTTTAACTAAGATAGATAGGTAATACACCATCTGATGATAACATTAAGGTCCTCAAAACATAGTATAAGCATAGAGTGGAGTGTTTTGTTCATGCTAAAGTCACCATTGCATCTTTATTTATGGGTTTACAAGATTCATCATAATACCCATAGGCCTTGAAAACACCATTTTACCTTAAAAACCTCTCCATATTCCCTTTATCAAAACTTAAGGTTTCCTAGTAAATATTAAGGTTCTTTGAAAAATGTCTAAGGTTTCATCTTTTGACAATGTATGCCTTTTCTTTGCCTCCAAAGTGTTATGTTTTGATGGGTATACATATTAAGGTCTCTAAGGTCCTTATTTGTTGTCTTAGGTATATACCCAAAGTTAATTTCAAGCCATGGAAGAAATTATACCATTTCATGAACTTCCCACTACCATTCCACATCAGTTATGACCTTGCACTCCATGTTCAAGTCCCATACTACCCCACTATCATCCCCCATAAGCAATCCATCCCTCTTTCCAAGCCTAAATCATGGGATTAGGGAATATATACTCCTTAGGATTATCAATAACCATAAGTTCATTAAGATATATACATATATGGCCATATACCCTACTAATAAAGTAAGTGACCACCTATAAGAGATCATCTATAATCATAGTGCAATGGTTATTCAATATCACCATGTATATACCACCCATGAACATATGAAGTGATATTAATAAGAAAGTGGATATATCTAGGAGGTGAATGTGAAAGTGAAAGAGTCACATACATTTCAATAATTTACAAGACATTGTATTTCCCCAATGGCTTATCCCATAGACCCCTATAGATAGTCAACATATGCAAATTAGTGCCTACAACAATGTTGACATGTCTTGATATCTACATCTTACCCAAAGTAAGAGGTAGTATATATGCATAAAGTGTTAATATTGAAACTAAATATGGGGATAAAATATGTTGTTCACACCACCAAAACTTAAAATGACATTGAACTCATACCTAAGGATTACATAGGTCTAACTGTGCATAAGATCTAGTCTAAGGATGTGAAGATATGCAGAAGAAAGGTTTGATGAAAGACCTATGAATAATGGTACTAATAGTATTGAAGGAATATTATCAACATAATAATTTCATTATAATTTCATCAAAGGTAAATAATTTCCTTCTTAGACCCCCTAATACTACTAAGCACCCAGACATTCAAGCAAACCTACAACCGTTCATGGGAGATTAATTATTTTAAAGCATCTATAGGTGTGATCAAGATTTCAAATTTAGTAAAAATAATTATTGTAAGTGGGTTAAGGTTTTCATGTTATCTTAAAGGCTATAAAATTAATGGATACATCTACTATTTTGTCTTAGAATTAGCCCAGTCTTTTAATAGTCAATTATGAGACTAGGTAAGTTATTTGATGGTTTGAGAACAAGACAGGTAGGCTAGACTTCATAAGGGGTTTTTATGTAAATAAAAGGTGGTATTTAATGTCTTAAAATATTCTCTATAATAAATAACATTAAATATTCAATTTATATACCGTTGAGGGATAACTAAAGGTGACAGACCTCAAACATGGCCTTAAACCTTGCTACCATTTGAGGCATATCTAGGTCTTCATAGAAGATTGATAACCATGAAAGATATTCTAGGATGTTTTAGGTCTTGTAAAATTAGTTTCAAGAAAATGGAAATATAAATAGGGTCAAATTGGTCTTAAGACCTTGCTTGGGTCATAAAGCCCAAGGTAGTCAACTTGAGATGTAATTTCAAATCCTCACACCCTTCACCACAAAGATCCCCAAACTCAGGGCTCTTGGGGAAATTAGGTACCCCTATGGATTAAAAATCCATAAAATAATTAAATCTATTGAGGGATAAGTTTTATGAATAATCCCTAAGAAGATAACTTGCTAAAATTGGTTAATATAGAGCTTGAGAGTCATCTTTCAACACTCCTATCTCTACACACATTCTTCATGGTATCTAAAGATATTGAGGGTAGATGGAGGGTTCCATGTAATAATATTTCATAATAATTAGTTTTGGTTTTGAGTTTAATACTATATAAACCATCATTAAGATGGTGAACCTCCTAAACCCTTCCTAAACCCCAAGTTGTACGTGATGATATATTTTTTCCCTAAAATGCATCTATATGGAGTTTTTTGGCTATGAAATGGTGCATGGGGTCCCCTCAAGTCTTTTAATCATTACAATAACTTATTGGTTGACACGTCCAATGATCATGTAATATGAAAAAAACTTGAGAAAGCTAATTTGGGCCTGAAACCAAGGAATTGAAAAGAATTTGCATATATCATGATATTTAAGAGAGATAATGGATATTAAATTTCCAAAATAATATTGTAATAGTCACCTATAGAAGCCTCCATGACTAGTTATGCAAGTGGATAGACTTGGGTATTTAGATGAAGGATTGTATTCATGAAAAAGAAGGTAAATGTCTTAATCAAGATAGCATTGTTACTCCAAGGAACCTTAGAGATAATATTAATGTTAAAAATAGTGAATAAGATCTTGAAAACCCTAGGTTAAGGATAAAAATTAAGGACCATGTGATTAGACATGTTGGTATAACACCTCTCTTGAGGAAATGTCACTTAAAGGTAGAGGAAAGGTAAAAATAAAAGATAAGGGAACTTCATATAGGAGGTCATCATTTTTTTTGGGAACCATTTGATGACTTAGGGTTGTAGGAGAGTTAATATAGTTAGCCATTCTAGCCTATAGACACTTAGAGATTATTTATAAACCCTACTTCTCACTTGAGGGACATTTTCAAAATCTCCTAATTGTACTAAAACTCTATATGGGAGGCTAATAACTTTAGGAGAGGTGAAGGCATTTATCTACATGCATTTCATGGAATTAGTTTAGAGTTTTAAGCCTTAACCTCTATGAACCATCATTAAGAGTCATAGACACTCTTAAACCCCCTAAAACCCTAATAAGAACCTAACAAGAGATATTTGAAGAAAAATGCATCCAAATATATAGGAAAAACTTTAAAAACACCCGAATCATGTTATCCACTCAGAGGACATGTTTATGGTCCTTAGTTATATGTATGTTGTATGGAAACCTCCATAAACTGTAAGTTTTTTAGGGTTTTAACCAAGAAATAATATGATGGTATTATTAATAAATTAAAAATAATTAGAAGTGTTATTTAGGACTTTATTCACCACCCAAAATCTCTAAATGTTCACTTACCTACCTAGAAGTGCCCTTACTAACCTTCACCAATCAACTAGTCTACAAGGCTAGTCTTTATGGCCTAGTCATGCAAAGAAGATGAGTTTTCAAGTGATAAATTTTTGAAAAATATATAAAATAATGTATAGGGTTAGTTAAATATTTATTAAATGTTTCTTATGTATATTTAAGGTTTGGTTCAACTATCTCGATCATCCAAATAGCAGATGGATAGAAGACTGAGTGACTAGCTGACAAGGCCTACTTAATAAATAGGAAGTGCTAATGGATGTAGAATGGACATTAGGACATAATTAACATCCCATTGAGGTTATTATACCCCATATTGATGATAAATGTGAAGTATTTGTGCATTTTATTCATCAAAGTCAATCTACAGGTGTGGGAAGCCACTTAATGCCTCATAGAAAAGGGATCCATTAAGACACTTTCAATGTTTATAACTGATAGAAAGAGGGAGAGAGATATTTGGATGAAGGTTGTGTACAAATTATTTACATAGGTCAAAATTTTCCAAAATTTTACTTTAGTGCCTCAAGTATCCCATTAAAGGCACCTATCCACTCAAAAAATGCATGAAGAGAGTAAGGAAGACTTATATAGCTATGCATAGACACTATGGCCCCTTAATGGAATATTATAGGCATATATTAATATTTATCTCATTAATAACTCTATATATTTAGGAAATGAGATATTTTTTTCATACCTCATCTAGGTATGGCAAAGCTTTGCAAAAATTTGCATCTTGCATCTTAAATCAATAGAGAAAGATTAGGTACAAACTTTTGTATGAGTGTTAATGTGTGTTATGATTGTTGATTTATATAACGTATGAGGTTCATCTTATTTTTAAGGTCTTATCTTTCAACTAATGTCATATTATCATCCTATGTAGTTTTCATTAAGTGTTGATCAGTAGTAGTGACATTGAAGAGTGAATTGGCTAGTAGTGTCTTATATAGACCTACATTCTTTCCCTTTAAGTTGAAAACTTTATACCTGAATTACATATGAAATATTAATTTCTAGGATTATGTCAAGAATCCTGGTTAGATTATTTTTTTCATTAGATTCATAAGTGTGTATAAGGATCAGTTAAAAGAGGATAAGCAAACATTAGTGCATCACCACTCTTAGTATAGGTTTTGCTTCCAAGTTTTCATCTTAACCCTTTTAATCCCATTAAAAATAGGTCTTATAAAAAGAGTTCAATTTTATATATCAAGGGAGATATCCCAATACTCTAGAGGTTTGGTCTATACTATAGGTAACCCACAACCTTTAGGGCAATCCCATGTTAGTCCAAGTTTGAAGCAAAATTTAACAATCTCCTTCAGAGGGTACAACTTGGCCTTCTAATAGTTATGGCACACTCAGTGGGACCAACATTCAAGTGACTTGGAATATGATTTGGTAGTCTTGGAAGACATAAAATATTCAAATACATCATTGGTATCCATAGATTAGTTACATACAAAGTGTGGGTACTAGATCTTCTTCAAAAAATAAGAACATTGAGTATGTTGAGTTGTGATTTGATATAGCTAGAAAGAAGAGGTATCCTGGATTTAATTATAATCCTACACCCCAAACTCTCCCAATTTTACCCAAACAAATAATGATGAAAATCCTATCACCTTAATGGGCAATCCTAAGATGTAAGCGTATGTGCCTTTCAATGGTGGTAGTCCCTTTAACCTAAATTATTTTGATGACATACTAGTTGCCACCCTAAAAAGTCTTCCCTATTTCATAGGAGAGAACTCAACTACCCTTGTAGAGCATTTAATAAACATAGGCAATATGTGTTCAGCACATAGCATAACCCAAGAAAATATGGCTATGAGACTTTTAAAAACCTCATTGAGGGGTAAGGCACTCCAATGGTATATGTGCCTAACACCTACATCTAAAAACACCTGGGATGAGTTTGGAGAACACTTATATAAACACTTTAAGGATAAGATTGATCATGTTTGCTTTGTAAAATAACTTAATACAATCAAAGGAGCCCCCCTTAGGAATTTATGGTAGACTTCAACTATAGGTTTCAAAAAACATGGGATGGGATTCCTACCATCATCAAACCCACACCTCATTATGCTTTCTTTTACTAACCAAGGGATTTAAACTCTGATATAGCTATTATGATACAGTCAATAAGGAGAACCACCTTGCTAGAAGCCTATGAGATATCCATAAGATAACAAAAATTCCTTGTTCAGGTAGGCAAAATCATCCCTATGCATCTCATGCTTTTATTCCCAAAAATTCAACTTGTTATCCCTACCATTGCTCCATTAACATCTCCAACTAATCAAGATCAAATAGATGACAAATAAGTAAATAGGTTGGGAAATATAGAGGGGATAATCAAGGCCTAAAATAAAAATCTAGTAGCCTTGGAAAGGAAAAAAAATCTACCATATAGGACTTATCATGCCCCCTAAAAAGCCCCTTATTAGTCCTAATAATAAAATAGGCCTTTTTATTAGCCTAATCAACAAGGCCAAGGATAAATTACATAGGCAAGACCATACAATAGTTTCAATCCTAATGTGGCAGTAATTATAGAGCCTTGGTTCTAACTTAAAATAATTATGCAAAATAAGGTTATTGGTTTGGTACATGGGGATATCCATGTGAGATGAAATTGGATCCAAGTGGTGAAGGGTGTCAAACATACAATATGTAGCAGGGCCTTACCTTACCATCACATGATAAGATGCCTCCTCCATAACATAAATAGTTCCCTCTCATGCCTTATAAGGACAATCCCTTCATGACCCAAGCCAAGGTGCCATGTCAACAAAAGGAAGTAGAAGCAAAGAGCACTATGAAACTACATTTGTCAATTTTCAATAATGTGAGAATTTATTATAACAAGTAGTAGCAAATCAAGGTCTTAATGCGGCTAAGGTAGACAACTTAGTTGTATCCCATACAAGGGATAAAATTAGGGTAGTTTATGATAGTTTTGGGTTGTCCAAGATAACTCCTCTATATTCTCAAACATCTCAAGGGGATGCCAATAAATATGAAGTTTAAAATACATCACCAACTCAATAGAATAAATAAGTTTATGTGCATAATTAAAAGTATCCTTTTATACACCAGTTACACAAGATCCAAATAATGTTTCTACCCCTAAGTTGTAGTCCAAAGTATCCAACTCTCCTTTTAGCATTATGGAATACATGAATATGGCCCATTTCAATCTACCTATGTGGAATGCTTTGATTTTTTAAGGGAAAAAGGACCTCCTTCAAGAAGATCTCTCCAAACTTCATACCATGGATAAATAATAAGAAAAAGTAGGTGTAGTCTTTGCTAATTATAATCAACCTCATGAATCCCAAGAATCTAAGGTAGTAAAACCACCTTGCTTATACATATCAATCATAATAAGATATTTACTTGAGTGTAATTTCATGATAGATAGTTATGCTAACACTTCTATCATGCCTAAATCCACAGGTGATAAATTGTAAATTAAGTATCAACTTAATGAAAATGGAATTTTACAATTAGATGGGTGTCCTACTAATAATGTATGTGTCTTAAGTACCTTAAGATCATATTGGTTCCTAGTCATAATTATACCATACCTCAAGATGTCATGGTGTCCTCCCTCTTTTCCCTATGCTTGTCTAGGGATTTCACTATTAAAATTGGGGGATATCTCTTTCTGATTGGTCATACATGGTATTTATGACTAGGTATGGAATAAAGGCTACCATAGTGTCTAAACCTATTTATAAGTTCCACATAGAACCCTACATGACCAACCTATCTAATGTCAATTTCACTATCTTTCATGAGGATTAGAATTTCAATGATAAAAAACCTAAGGAACCACTAGAATGCATCTCAGATTTACTCCTTAATGAGTGGGAAGAAAACAATCATGGTTAAAATCCTTACAAGATGATTAAAGAGGTAGCCCTAGGTGTGTATTTTATGCCTGAAGAAGGATTTTTTATGTGTAGCCTCACCATCACGAGTCAAGAACATGAAGGTTCATGTGATTTGTTCTTTGATGGGTCAAGATCAAAGAATGAGAGGGAGGTGTTTTTCTTGTCTCCCCTTCCAAGAAAGGGTATTACTTTTCCCTAAGTTTATAGTTTAACTTTACTTCTAATACTAAGGAATATTATGCCCTCATTCATGGGCTACAATGGGAAACGATGAGAGGTATTAAGCTCTTGCAATGTAAAGAAGATAATGAACTAGTGGTATAATAGGTAAGGGTTCTAAGTGTAGTCAATAATCCACTTTTGAAATCATACAAGCATAGAGTTTGGGATGTCTTGGAGGACTTCCAAGCCTTTGACATTTGTTTCATACCTAGGGAATCTAATCATCATGCATACTAGTTAGATACCATTGGTGCACAATATGTCATATTTGATGGGGTTAAGGACACCAGAGAGTAGTCACAAATCAAAGTGGTATGTAGGCCCTTAGTCCCTGATAATGAGGTGAGTTGGCATGTTTTTGAAAGTGATAGTCATATTTATTTCTTCTTATAACATGAGGCATGATTCTACTTAAAGAATCAAAATAGGTTGCAACATCAATTTAGAGATAAAATTATTTAGATGAGGACAAATAAGTTACCTAAGGGATTGGTAACATTGGGAAGTATCTTAAATGAATATTAATAGATAAGGAATGATAAAGTAAGTATCTCCACCAAAGAGGAACACTATGAGAAGGTTTACATATTCAAGGACAAGTTTTTCAAGTTAGGGAAGGTGAATACCAAAGAAGAAAGAGATTCCTTCCTATATTTATGCCAAGAGTTTGCATATATATTTGCATTGTAATATCAAAATTTGAAAGGTTTTAACCCTATGATAGCCCAACATACCATAGAGTTGGAGGAGAATGAAAAACCTATGAGAAATAAATAAATATGAGTCAAACCCAAAATTAATATAATAATGGGGAAGGAGTTGACAAAACTCATTGAATATAAGATAACCTTCCCCATAAAACATTATTAATGGGTGGAAAATCTTGTGCCAGTGAGGAAGAATAATGGGGAGATACATTTGTGTGTGGACTTTAGAGATATAAAAAAATTATATGGAAGAATGAAAAAGGATTTTTGAGTCCATCAAGTAAGCCATTGCCTAAGATCCCACCCTACTCAACGCTAATTTTACCAAATATTTCTTCATGTATGCCTTCTCCATAAGTGATGTTATTTCTACATGCAGCAAAATGATGAAGGACTGGAGAAACCCATTACTTTCTTCAGCCAAGCATTAGAAGGGTGAAGAGAGATATACATTTGTTAAAAAAACATGTCCTTGCTATCAAGAGAGGCCTAAAAACGTTTAGACACATGCTATCTAATAATAAGGTCTTTTTGATGGTAGTTCACCCTAGTATAAAGGTTTTCATATTCAATAGGGACTTACATGAGAAGAGGGCTAGTTTGGTGACTAAGTGAATGGAGTGTGATATAGATGTGAAGGTTACTAAAATATTTAGAGGTAGGGGGATATATGAATATATTGCATCAGAGGTTAAAGGAGATGGTATTGGTAGTCTAAGACAATCAAAAAATAATTGTAAACATGAATCCTTCCAGTTGGACCAAAGATATAGTGATGTTAATCCAAATGGGAGAATATCCTATGGGGCTAGATAGGAATAAAAGGAGACACTTTATACTTCAGTCCATCCCTTACATCTTCATAGATGGTTTAATCTTAAATAAGGACATTAATGTCATGATCATATGGTGTGATGAGACTAGTTAGATTGACAAGTTATTAAAGTAGTTTCATGATAGGCCTGCAGGTGGAAACTTTGTAGTCAAGACCATAACATTGAAGATCATAAGAGTATGTTATTTTTGGCACATATTATTTAAGGACTCACATGTTTGGGTCATGAGATGTCCTAAGTGTGTTATGTTTACTGGTAAGCAGAGACTATCTTCCATACCTCTAAAACCCATCCAAGTTGAGGATCCCTTCATTCAATGGGGATTAGATTTCATAGGCATGATCCATACCTAATATATTTATATTAATAAGTGGGTTTTAACATCCACTTATTACTTTATGAGGTGGATGGAGGTATCTGCACTCAAAGAAGTAACTGAGAACTTAGTTTTAGAGTTTTATGATAGCCTTATGTCTAGTTTTGGGTTCCCCTCTACCATTTTATTCGATAATGCCTTGGACTTAAATAGTAATAGTTTTTTTGAGTGGGATATTAACCATGTAATATATGTTAATTCATCATATAACTACTATCTATAGGTAAATGGACTAGTAGAGTTCACCAATAAAAAATTGATTCAGATAATTAAAAAGATAATGGAGGATAGTCAAAGAGAGTGGCACAACAAGTTTAGGAATGATTTATGGGTAGATATAATTAATCCTAATAAGTCTACTAGTCACTATCCTTATCTCCTTATTTATGGTAGAGAGGAAAAACTCTCCATCTCACTTGAGTTATTAGCCTTCTAACTTGCACACCAACTTGAGCTCATGGAGGATGATGCAATGGAAGTAAAGATGAATGAGTTGATGGAGTTATAAGAGATAGGGAACATTGTTATGAATGATATGTGCTCTAACCAAAACTAATTAAAAATATAATTTGACAAAATATATTCATACAAGACATTTTAATAAGGAGACATTATGCTTAAGTGGGATGAGGATCGTGTCAAGCCATGTAAACACTCAAAGTTTGATAGTCTTTAGAGTGGGCCATACGTCATTACCAGTTACAAGGAAAGAAATGCTTTCCAAATATGTATGTCTAATGGTGAGGAAATAACCATACCTATCAATGGTATTTTACTCAATTACTATTATAAGGAAGACCAAGTCCTCTTGTACGTAGTAGCTAGTTAGTTTCTTTCTTCTAAGTGTTGTTGCACATGATTGGTAATTTTTATTTTGTTCTAGTTATTTTTTATTGTGTGTGTTTGTATTTACTTGTATCTTGTTTGTTTTCTTGTTATGTCTCATTGATTCTTAAGGTCTGAAAGTTATTAGGAAAAGTTTATATATAGTCGAATGTGCACTAGATAGTCATGAGAATCAAACTAAGATATTTTGAGTTGTCTTGATTAACAGGCTAGTCAAGCTAGCTGAATCACCAAAAATGTTGACCACTTTATATTATTAAGAATAGAATGTGGTCAAAATAATTTATTTTAAACCCTTGTTCACCATTAGGCCTCATAGTTTTCATACATCTTGATAAAGTAGGGATGTTCAATCAAGTCACTAGTTGTCATCCCTAATGTAGAAAGTCCACTATCTATTTATGTTATCAGACACATAGTGATCACCCCTACCTCATGTCTCAATTTGTGTCAAAGTACCATTATATCATTTTAATGTGTATAAATGTCCTCAGTAGGCTTTGAAGTGTCCTCAATAATCCAAAATATCCATAGTGGAGGTGATTTGATAATCCAATTGAGTCATCATGAACATCTATAATGAACTCAAATTATTAAAGGGATGACTCATTTCAAAACATTTGAGAATGTGATGAAGGTATATGAAGAGATAAATAATGTACTTAGTAGCTTCTAAAGTCTTCTCATATGTGTTGATATGATATTCATTTGTTATTGCTCCTTGAAGTCATGCACATATTCTAAAAGTTAGATTTTTTACCATAATGAGACTCTATTTGATCGTGATGACCACTAAACCACCATCCATGCCTTCAAGTGATTTAATGAGGCACATCAGACCATACCCAAGTAATTTCATACATCATTTATCCCATTTCCACAAAATTCATCACTTTATTATCACTAATTGGCCTCACACGTGTTAATATATTCCCTTTCAACTTCTTCAATTTGTACCATGGGATTTAATGAATCACCTAAATATTTATTTTACCTCCTACCTATTAACAATGGATTATGGTCTAAAAAATTAGAAAATATGAGAAATTTTTAGGTTTCATGAGTTTTATGAGTGTTACAAATATGTATAGTACATAGTGACTTAGGTTGAGATAAGGGTTTGAAAGAGGAGTTCAATATTGGCATGTGTGGAATAAATCGCACTATTTCAATGCTTAAGGGACCAAAAATTGATCCATATTCACCATATATCTCATTGATATTTCTTGAGATCACTTTAAGTTTGTGCTTAAACCATACAAAGAATAGAGAAAGAGACCCCAAGATTTTGGCCAGAGAAAGTAAACTTGGTCACCTTTCATTCATAGGCATCGGTTGCAAGATTGGTTGCTTGAGATATATGAACATTAGTTAATAATATAATTGATTTAACCATCAACCTCATTCATATCAGGAAAAATAAGGAGGTCAATTTCATCAAAGTTCTATTTTGTTTGATTAAAATGGTAATTATTCCTAGTTATTCAAGTCTTGTATAGGTTTTTCATGGCCTACTTAGATTTTTATTCACACATGTGGGCATGTGGGGTTTAGAAACATACAAAATACCTATGTATATATACTATAGCTAGGTTTTAGTGGTATGAAGTAACATCCAATGTATGAATCTAAAGGTGATTCATGTTTGGAAGTTTAATAATAGTGTTTTGGAGATGTCAGGGATCTTCACTCTAGATTGAACCCTTATATGGTCTCCAAACTTCTAATCATAATGTTTCCAAGAAATGAAACTTGCATAGGTAGGTTTCAATGACACAAACAACAAATATGCCATCTGATGATAGTATCAAGGTCTTCAAAACATAGTATAATAATGGAGGGGAGTATTGTGTTTATGCCAAAGTCACCATTTCATCCTTACATGAAGGTTTAGAAGCTTCATGATAGTCCCTGTAGGCTTTAAAACCACCATTATTCATTAAAACCTCTTCATAGTCCCTTTAGTAGAAGTTAAGGTTTCCTATAAAATATTAAGGTTCTTCAAAAAGTTCTAGGTTTCATCTTTTGACTATGTATGCCTTTTCCTTCCCTCCAAAGTGTTATGTTTTGATAGGTATACATCTGAATGTCTCCAAAGTCCTTATGGGTTGTATTGGGTGTGTCCCCATAGTTAATTTTAAGTCATGGAATAAATTATATGATTTCATGAACTTCCTACTACCATCCCACTTAAGTTAAGACCCTGCACTACATGTTTAAGTCCCATACTACCCCACTATCATCCCTCATAGGCAATCCACCCCTTTTAACAAGACTAAATCATGGGACTAAGGATTAGACATTCCTTTAGATTCTCAAAAACCATAATTTCATTAATATATGGACATATATGACCATATACCCTACTTATAAATTATGTGACCACCTACAAGAGATCATCTAGAATCATTTTGCAAAGACTCTTCCATATCTCCATGTATACACCACCCTTGAGCATAGAAAGTGATATGAACATGTAGATAGATATCTTAAGGAGGTGAATGAGAATGTGAAAGTGTCATGTGTGTTTAAATAATCTATAATAAATTATCCACCCCTAGACGATTGTCCCATAGACCCCTATAGATAGTTAACATATTCAAATTCATGCCTACAACATTATTGACATGTCTTGAGATCCACATCCTATCCAGAGTAAGAGATAGTATCTATGAATAAAGTGGTAATATTAAAACATAATAAGGTGATAAAAAATGGTGTTCACCCCACCAAAATGGAAAAGGACATTGAACTCAGACTTATGGATTACATAGGATTGACTATGCATAAGATCTAGTCTAAGGAGGTGAAGATATGTAGAAGAAAGGGTTGATGAAAGACCTATACCTAAGGGTTTTATTATTCCTAAAGGAATATTATCAATATTATAATTCCATAAAAATTAGAAAAAATGGAAATAAAGGCCTACTCACCCCTTAATACTAACAAGCACCTAGACTTGTATAAAGACCTATAGCTAGTCATGGGAGAGTTGTTGTTTTGAAGCCTCTAAATGTGTGATAAGGATTTAAAATTTGGTAGAAAATTTTATTATGAATGGGATAAGGTTTTAATTCTCTCCTCAAGATCATAAAATCAATGGACACCTACATTATTTTAGCTCATACCTATCACAATCTTCTAATTATAAGATTAGGTATGTTATTTGGTGGTTTGAGAACAAGATAGGTAGGTTAGACTTAATAAGGTGTTTTTTAGGAAAAAAATGTGGTATTAAATTTTTTAATATAATTTATGGAATAAATAAAATTCAAGATTAAATTTATATACCTTTGAAGTCTAACTAAAGTAGATAGAGCTCAAACCTAGCCTTAAACCCTACTACCATGTTTAGGCATATCCAAGTCTTCATAAAAGATTGATAACCATGAAATGTGTGAGAGGATTTTTTAGGTTATGGAAAAGTAATTTCAAAATAGGTAAATATAAAGAGGGTTAAATTGGTCTTAATACCTTGCTCAATTTGTAAATCCGTAAGTAGTCAACTCGAGGTACAATTTCAAATGCTTACACCCTTCACCACAAAGATCCTTATGATATAGGCTCTCAGGGCAATTTAAGTACCCCTATGGATTAAAAATCTTTCAAATAATTAAATACATTAATAGGATTATTTTAATGAATAATAAATAAGAATATAGCCTACTATAATTAGTCAATAGAGATCTTGAGCATCATATTTAAACACTCCTATTTATATGCACATTCTACATAGGATTCTAAGATATTGAGGGGACATGGAGGGGTCAATGTACTAAGATTTCATGACAATTAATATTGGTTTAGTGGTTTGTACTCTATGAACCATCATTAATATTGTATACCTCTTAAACCCTTCCTAAACCCTAAAATGTACCTGGTGATATATTTTTTCCCTAAAGGCATCTAAAAGGAGTTTTTTGGTTATGAAATGCCCCTTAGGGTCCCCTCAGGTCTTATAAGCATCACAATAACCTATTGGTTGACACTTGAAGGGATCATGTTCTAAAAAATAGTCCTGAGAAGGCTAATTTGGGATTGAAAACAAGGGATTGGAGATTATTTGTATATATAATGAGATTAAAGAGATATAATGGGTCCTAAAGTTCCTAACTATTCGTTTAATAGTCAGCTACAAGAGCCTCCATGACTAGTTATTCAAGTAGATAGACCTAGGTGTTTAGATGAAGGACTATATGTATGAAAAAGAAGGTAAATGGCTTAATAAACACAATAATATTACTCCAAGGAACTTCATAGATGATCTTCATGTTAAAAATAGTGAATAAGAGCCTCATAACCCTATGTTAAGGCCCAAACTCAAGGACCATGTCATTGGACATGGTGGTCTAACACCTCTATTGAGGCAATATCACTTGAAGTATAGGAGATGAAAAAATAAGAGATAAGGGTACTTAAAACCTTAATATAAGAGTTCATCATATGGTTTGGAACCATTTAATCACTTTTTATTATAGGAGAGTTGCTATAGTTAGCCATTATGGCATGGAGACACTTAGAGGTTGTCCAAAAAATATGATTCTCACCTGAGGTACATTTTCACATGCTCATAACTATAAATAACCTATTCATGAGAGTTTGATAAATTAAATCAAGGTTAAGGGGTTTGTATACATGTATTTATTGGAATTGGTTTATAGGTTTAATCCCTAACCTCTCTGAACCATCATTAAGAGTCCTATAAATTCTTAAACCCCCCTAAAATGGTAATAAGAACCCAACTAGAGATTTTTGAGGAAAAGTGCATCCAAATAGATAGAAACCACTTGAAAAACACTTTAATCATGTTATCCACTTAGAGGAGGCCATGTTTATGGTTCTTAGTTATACAGATGCAGTATGAACACTTCCAAAAACTATAAGTTTTCAAGGTTTTTAAAAACAAATGAGGTGAAAGACTTAGTAATACATTACAAATCATGGGAAGTGTTGTCTTATGAGGTTTTTCACCTCCCAAAAGCTTTAAATTTTCACTTACCTTCCTATAAGTTCCATTTTTAACCTTCACTAATTAACCAGTCTGTAAGTCTAGTCTAGATGGCCTAGTCATACAAGGAAGATGAGTTTACAAGTGACAGATGTTTGAAGGGTCTAGAAATTGATGCATATGGTTAGTTAAATATTAATTAAAGTATTCTCATATATCTTGAAGGTTTGGTTCAACTATCTTGGTCATCTAAATAGTGCATGGATAGAAGAGTAAGTGATTAGCTAATGAGGTCTACTTAATTAATAGGAAGGAAGTGATAATGGATGTAGAAATGCATCATGGATTTAATAAAGTACCTTAGGACATAGGTAACTCCCCTTAAGGTGAGTATTATCATATTTAAAATCATCATGAATAATTTGGGAGGTTTATTCATCAAAGTCAATCTACAGGTGTGAGAAGCCACTTAATGCCTCATAGAAAAAGGATCCATTAATCCACTTTCATTGTAGGTAACTAATGGAAAGAGAGAGAGAGTTGGATGAAGGTGGCATACATGTGCTCTCCATTGATCAATTTTTTCTAAAATTAGACTTCAACACCTCAAGTAGCCTACTCAAGGCACCTATCTACTCAAGAAACACATGAGGAGAGTAAGGGAGACTACTATAACTACTACATGGCCACTATAACCCCTTAATGACCTTGTATACACCTAGATTATTCTTTATTTCTTGAAAAAATATATATATTTAGGAATTGAGATTATTTTTCTCATACTTTGGTTGGGTGTAGTAAAACTCTACCAAAAATTTTACCTTACATCTTGAATCAATTGAGAAATAATAGTTGTAGACATTGGTATGAGTGTTGGTGTGTTTTAATTATTTATTTGAATAAATTATGAGGTTTATCTTATTTTTAATGTCTTATCTTTCAACTAATGTCATGTTGTCATCCTATATAGGTTTTATTAAGTTATGATAGGTGGTAGTGGCATTGAAGAGTGAATTGGGTAGTAGTGTCTTATATAGACCTACGTTCTTTGCCATCATTTTGCAAACTTTATATCTAAAATCCATATGAAATATTAATATCTAGTATTTTGTTAAAAATCTTGGTTATTTTTTGTGTCTTTATTATATTTATAAGTGTTTATAAGGAGTAGTCAAGATAGGATAGGCAAACATTGGTGCATCACCACTCTTAATATAGGTTTCCTTCCAAGTTTTCATCTTAACCCTTTTCATCCCAATAAAAATAGGTCTTAGAAAAAGAGTTCAAGTTGATATATCAGGGAAGATGACCCAATAATCTATAGGTTTGCTATAGTCTTTAGGAAACCCGCAACCTTTAGACCAATCCCATGTTAGTCCAAGTTTTAAGTAGAATTGAATGGTCTCCTTCAGAGGGTGCAACTTGGGTTGATAAAAATTATCAAAGATAACATTAATAAAACTTCCATTCTATAATATAATCAAATGGAATCATATCTTAGACCCAAATAACATAAAAATATGGTGGTCATATTGAAAGCATATTCATAAGTCCTTGGCCCTACTATAAACAAAATTATGTTGAATTTAGAATCAACATCATTGTGTGTGCCTAAAAATCCCAATAGTAATTTATTCTCAAACCTTTATGCATTCCATTATAATCCATTCATTCATTCAAGAGCTATATTAAATTTCCATATTATAACTCTTATCCAAGGTTTATCCCTATTTACCATCCTTGACTGTACTTTCCTTTATAGAGGTTACAAAGACATCTTGTCTTAAAGTTTGGAGGAAATAAAATCAATGACTAATGAATATCATAATAACATTATTAGAGCTCAAATTAACATAAGGTTTTTGATAGAGAAGCTATTTAGAAGAGGTGTGGGTTATAAATTTATAGATTGAGTATTTTGGTGGTATCATATGCTGATCAAGAAGAACATCTCCACATCAACAGGAATAATAAAATCAATTAATTTGCCTTGCCCTTGTTATTTCATACCCTACCGTTTAACTTAATTGTCACTTGAGGGAAACCCTATTATCATTGTAACCCCTTGACCATTATGGTTGTATCATATTTTGATTAGGATGTGTATCTCCACATCAACATGAACACCAAATTCATTTACTATGCCTTACCTTTTTCCTTACCATTTCACTTGACTTTTACCCCTTGCCATTCTATCATACCCTTAAACCTTTACAAACTAGTTTTTTCTACCTAACCCAACCTATCACGTTTATCCTTGGTTTTGATTCATTTGTAATTTAATAATATTTAGTAGTTGATGATAGAGTTAGTTCTTATAGTAGTTTCAAAATTACATGTTTGAATGGTAAAATATGAAAGAAGTATGATGATGGTCTTAAAAATTGAATCCTTTATTTGCTGATACATTTGATTGGTGCCACTTATTATAACCACGTTTAGGAAAATTAGTGTCCTACTAACTATAATTTATTATGGGAAAATTATTATCACTAACCCTTTGTCTTTATTTCCTAGTTATAACCATGTATGTGAAAATTAGGGATAACACCTTTACCATGTATTATTGCATCACGTTAACACTACACTTATCATTTGCCTTGCCATTTTAGCTTTTACCTAGAACTTCTTGGTACCTAATCAGATTCTTTTTTTGTAGGAAGAAATATAGTGACTTGAGGTCATACAATACAATGTATGTGGTGACTAATTCATGTTGAGTTAAATTCAGTCACCCCCTTTGCCATGCTCTCATAATTTTGGGATTTTGAACTGTGGTGTACCTCATAATTCTCTATTGATTTGAGATACTAAAAATACCAAAAACATTGGACATATTTTACCACCTTCACCACTATAAGTGAAACTATAGTGAATTAAGGTCCTATGGGACTATGTAGGAATCACTTGATTTATATTGAGGTTAGCTCAATCACCCCTTTACCATGCTCTTGCCATTTTGAGTGAATTTTAAGTTGAATGCTCTTGATTTTTTATGTGCAACCTAAGCCATGCTCTCTCTATTTTATGGGTTAGAATATACTATATCTCATAGTTATTGATTGAGTTGAGATGACTATAAATTCCAAAACATTTTTAATAGTTTAAAAAAATCCTAAACATTCATAAAGATCTAGAAAACCCTAAAAAACATAAAATCAAGAAAATTGGCTTAGAATTTCTACACGAGATATAAAAGTATAAAAAATTATTAAGATGGGATATTTTATCTATTTAATTTATTTCTATACCACCTTGGTCTTTTTCCTCCCATTTCTAGGATAATTATATTGGCTTGAGGTCTGCAAAGACTATGTAGGCAACACCTGGATACATGGGGTATCTCGAGTTAGCTCGATCACAATTTCCTTTATTTTTCAATCACTTATTTACCTTAAGGATTGTAGGGCCTATAAATATCTCATGAGAAACTACTTTTAATTTATTTTCCCCATCATTATTGGATTTAATCCATATTCTCACATTATTTTTTGAGTTCATGTTGTGAGAATTATGTATGGAACTTTGATACACTAATGAATAATTTAATTCATCATATGCTCTTGAAATTTTGTGACAAATTTCCATTTTAATGCTCTCACCATTTTATGAATACATTCATCTTATTCTCTCACTATTTTATGAGCTCATTCTCATTTCAAGCCTTAGATGTAGTAGACATTATGAATTCCCAATTCAGTTCATTTATGAATACTCATATCTTGACTTTTAGTATGGTTTTAACCTAAACCATAATCTCATACTTGTGAAATTTATCTGTGTTGACATTTTCATGATTATGAAACATCATCCCCTCTTCTCTCACACAGTCACCATTTTGAGAGATCATTTCCATTTTCCTATACACATTAAACATGTTCTTTTATCACCCTTTTTCATCTATCCCATCTCCTAGGAAAATTACATTTGGCCTAATGTTTGCATTAGATCTTGTGTCCATAACACTATTTAGGCAACATACACTTAGTGATTTTGAAGTCAACTCATCTACCCCTTCCTTTTATTCTATTCCCCCATACGAATTTGTTTGTCTTGTGTGTTTTTGTCTCCTATGATTCAAGGGCAATGTTTTTTAATTTATTTCATTATCTCATATTACCTAGGGGTAATATTACCATCTTATTTATGTCATTGTTTCCCTATAGCTTAAGGGAAATTGTTAGTCTTTTGTTCTTGTATTTTTTACCTATGTCATTGCTACCAAGCTTAGGGGTTCCCATATCACTAAGATTGACACCTTTATTACACATACACAAATACTCTATTTTATATTTATACTAACATTGTGATTAACCATTGTTTTTGTATTTTTGTTTGTTTAGCCTTATTTATTTATTTATTTATATGTGTTTAGAGTAGTTTATATACTATCTTTTATTTGATTTGGTTTATTTATTTATTTTGATTGTTTTGTTCACTTTGTTTATTTGTGTGTTTGTTTGTTTTATATTATTGGTGTTTTGTTGTTTGTTTATTGGTGTTTTTTATGTGTTTTTGTTTTATTTGTTTTTATATTTTTGTATACTTTATGTTTTTATCTATTTGTTTTGTTATTTATTTCGACTTTTTACTTCTTAGTTGCCATAATATTACTACATTTTACTTAAACTTAAGTCTTAATTATCCATAACATGTACTTTAGTTGTGATTTTTTGTATTTAGTCGCACACTTGATTTATTTGTTATATTTACACATGGGATTTTATTATTCATAACTTGTTCCTAAGTTTCTTATATTTAAATTTAAATTTAGACTTCAGTGCTTAGGATATGAATTATCAAATTAGTTATCCATAACTATCATGCATAATATCAAAAGATAAATTAAAACCATGCTCATAAGGAATCTATTCTAGAAATATAATGGTATCATCTCTCTAATATATTGAAGCTAGGTAACTACCCTAACACATGCTTGAATCCATTATTAATAAATAAGAATAAAAAATGATTTATTATGTGTTTATAAAAATGATAATCTATGAATAAGCATCCATATGAGTTATACAAAAATACATAGATGATAACCCATGAAATATAGATGATCATTTTTGGCCTCCCCTGAGACTCATTTAACAACATGATTTCTCAACCCATATCCCATGTTTATTTGAACATGTATATTTGACCTCAAATTTAGGCTATAAATGTGTTATTACACTTTTTTATCTCATCATAAATCCATTTTATGGACTTGTCAAATAATCTACCCTGGCCAATTTGGCTTATTATGACAAATTATATTTTTAGGAAATTTAATGATTATAACTGCATGAGGACAAATGATTATTTTTGTGTCTCATGTTAATGATTATAACTTCCCATTGGAGAATAATTCATTTTAACCACTCTAACTTCCATTATAGGGAAAATTTATGTTTTTATGATTATAATTGCCTTTGAGAAAATTAGTTTTTTTCCATTTTTCCTTCCTAATTCTAATCACCTTTGGGCCAATCAACATTTTCCATTTTATTGTTGATTATAACGACCTTTGGGAAAATTAGGCTATTTTCTACCTTTTATTCCTAATTATAACCAACATTAAACAAATCAATGTTCTTCATTTGGCTACTAATTATAACCACCTTTGGGTAAATTAGTATCCATCCCACCACCCTATTGGGGCATTTATCTATGGCATTACTTATAACCACCTTTGGTTAAACTAGTGTCACAACATTTTCTACTGACTATAATTACCTTTAGGAAAATAAATTAATCTATTAATATTACTATTTATGACCTCCTTTGGGTAATTCATTAATCCCAACCCCGTTACCATTCAGATTGTATCATTTTCTTCATGTCAAGGGAATGTTCAATGATTCTATTTTTCCACCTTCTCTCTCGAGGGGGAATCAAGGGACTATAAATTTCCCTTTGGGGCATGAACCATTTAGATTAACAAATTTTTTTATTCTTTGACAAATCATTACTATGGTTGTGTCTTGCAATGCTTTCTCAAATAGGGATAAACTATAGACACTTAATTTTGGCCACTTTCATGCCTAAACTAACATTTAGTTTAATTTATAGAAAATGAGATATTTTAATATTATAAATCACTTGACTTACCAAAATTCATCTACTTAAGGGATTTAATTTCATATAAATGTGATGATGCTAGCTTGTTTGGTGTATTAACCTATATGCATCATTAACTTAGTTCATTTCTAACCCTATTTAAAATATGACATAATAATTAGGCACTTTTGACATGTTAGGATATTAATTAAAGACATTTAAAATAATTTCAAAAATATAAGAAACACTAATCAAGACTAATTATATTAAAAATCCTAACTAACTTGCCTAAACAAAAATTCTAAATCAATATAGTGAATTTCATTTACCAAAAAAGAAAGTTTTAGCCAAATATGAAGTTAAAGGTCAAATGATCTAATAAAGTGATTTATTACCTCTTAAATATTCAAAAATATGACTCGTGCCTCATAAATATCTAAAACTCAAGTGTCAATATTTCATGAGTTCCTTAACCCCACCCAAAATTTTAAACTGACTCAACCTAGGATAATTTAGACTCAATCCAAGTTATAAATTAGCCTAACCTACCTAGGGTTAGGATTAATTATTTGAGATATAAATACAATTTCCCACACCATTATTTAACAAGATTTTTTGTGTAAGGTTATTCTTCTATAATACCTTCTTGTCTCCTTTGAGAGTAGTGTTATAATGCCCAATTTATGACAAGATTCACACCAAGCCACAAGTGACTATTGGAGAGATTATACCACTATGAAATAACATTGTTGGAAGACTAAAGTCATCATGGGAAAATAATGAACATCCTTATGCCAATAATTAAGATTCAAATTTGACAAAAGAGGTTTAAAAATTGTATTGTCCTCATCTCTCTTTTATGATCTTGATTATTATGTTATGCTCCCCCTAGTTATTAGGTAAGAGTGTTTAGTATTAGTGAATTATTATGCTAGATATTTTCTCATTTGGACTAATAGATACTGGGATACATATTATTTTCTCTTTGAAATCATAAGGTACACCTCCATTTCACTCCAAGGACTCTGAATATGATGTTGAGATTGACATTAAGTTTGCTTCTAATGTATAGGTGGTCACAAATATGTCTTGTTTAATATTTTTTGTGGATGAGTAATGAAATATGGTTTAATAATCTAAAAAGGGTTCAACAAATATTTTATTGTCAAAGTGAGGCTCCTAAAATATAGAGTAACTAGCTAAGGGTGTCTCAACAAAGAATGTCTTGTCAAAGTCAGGATCTTCAAAGGTAGGGGAATGGTTGAAGGGTGACTCAGTAAATATTGGTTTTTCAAAGTGAGGCTCCTTAAATAATGAAAATGGTGAAATGGTGATTTATGATAGGTTCACTCATCATGAATGGGTGTTTTTAAAAAAAATGAGTATTGGTTGGTTTAATTGGTCTTAGCTTAATCTTGTTGGTTGAATCTCAAGATTTTATATATTTGGATATTTTATCATGACATATTATAAAAAAAATTATGGATGAGAATTGATGGGATATATTTTAAATTAAAGACTAGATGAATTGTTGGAGGTATTTTATGTTTCTAAATAAGGCTATTCAATCAAGAATTATGGCTTAAATATCTATTCACAAAAAGTTGCTTCTAAAACTAGATTGATACTAAAATAGGCTCATGTTGATGGACTAAGATAAATGATTTGTGTGGTTATAATTCAATAATGATGTAACCATGGTTGATCAAGGTTTAAAGATAAAATTTGAACCATGGACATCAATTAAATGGATGGCCTTGAACTCTATGATACTCACAATATTCTACTATCTAGTACCAATCAATTTCAAGGCCAAGTCCATCGAAATGTTGAGTACATGGACATACAATCATGTTTTTGGTGGCCAATTAATAAAATATGTCTCTCAAGGATTCATTAAATAAATTTTCCATTTAGGTCCATGATTTTTTTGAATGTCTTTTTTAATTAAATTAGAATGGGTTGAAAGAGGTAAAACTTGGCTTTGTTCTTGTTAATTGGTCTAAAGAGGATACTATTGGTATTTATAAATAACATGGGCCCAAAGAGGTAAAAATTGGTATCAGTGATTAGTCTAAAGAAAGATGGCTTTGGCATGGTTTAGATTCAAATTATAATTATCCCATAGTGGGAAGTATAGTCACTTGATTGTAAATTAGCCTAAAGAAGGGAAAACTTAGTACTTAATAGAAGTGTGCCTAAAAGGGGGTTGCCTTGGTAATTAAAATAAATGTGGCATGCATATTTAATATGAACCCAAATTCTACATTAGAATGGCTTGGTAATAAACACATGGGTTCAAAATTAACATCACTTTGGCTTTGTTTTGCTCGTGATTGGTATGTGGGTTCAGATGTGAACCCTAATTAGATTGGAGTATGGGTTGGAAAAAAAACTAAATTCAACATGGTTTGGAATATGGGTTCAAAAGAAACCCTCATCCTAGAATGAATTTTAAATGTTGATTAAACACTTGGTGTTTGGAAAAAAGGTCTATGTGAGATCAATTTTGTACTTGGTCAATTTAAACATGGAACTTGGCATTTGGAATTTGGTTTGGGAAATGGTTTGAAATGAAATGGATTTGGGATAGGTTTGGCATGAAATTAGAATTAAATTAGTTCTAGTCTTTAAATTAAATGGGACTTGGTCTAGGTTAACATAAAGTTAGTCTTGGAAACTAGGTCATGGAAACAAACTTTCTCTAGGTAACGTGAAATCAAAGAACAAACTAGGTCTAGGAAAATGAAATTAGTATTATATATGAGGATCCTAGCTTGAAACAAAAATTTGCACTTGGTCTACATGAAACTTGGAAATAAGACAAAACATGAATTTGGTCTAAAATATAACTTGGTTTAGGGAAAGGTCTTAGACCAATATAAAAATCAATCTAAGTTACACAATCTAAAAACAAAAAGGTGAACAATTCAATCCCAAGCTGTACAAAGACTCAAGCATAAACCATTTATATTTAGATCTAAACATGGAAAGATGGATTTTGAACTTGATTTAAAATACTTGTATTTTTAAATGAGAAATAGCCTAGACTAAAAATTAATAGTGTAACAATGTCTTTTAAAAATAAAGGCATAAATGTCTCCTTCAACTTTTTGGTTTAAGTCAAATGGCCTCACCAAATTTGGGTAGCATAACACTTGTTGATGTGAATGGTATACATATCAAGTGTTTTGGTATTGGACTTGTTTGTTTTCATAAAATGTTTTGGACTTAATTACATAAAATAATATACACATAAACATACATTCTTATCTTAATAATTAACAAAATGTTTGTATTGTATCTACCAAACTTATACTACTACACTAGTTATTAAGAGGAATTAATTTGTTATTCCAATAAATAAAGAGTGTATAAAGGTATATTTATTATTCCCCCTCTATCTCTCAATTAATTACACATGGAAAGGAACTTAGATCACAAAATCAATTTGACATTGGTAGGATAATTCATGGGGGTCAATTAATCTAAAAATTTTGAATTGGGATTTCTAGATGGTCCACAATTGCCTAAAAAAACTTGGGTGCAATAAAATATCTATGTGTGAGTGCACGGGCTTCTCTTCATAATGTCAGAGATCATTCAAAAGTTCTGATACTAGATATTGAAGAATAAAAATAATTATATTACAACATGAAAATCATTACAGAGCTTCATATTTATACATGAAAATAATCTCATAATAGTCCCTATGTAATATGAAGGATAATAACAATGAAAATAGACAATATCCAACATATTACATAGGAGTTACAATATATTATGTTAAAAATATTTTTAGATTTACTAACCAAAAGTAACGAACCTAACATTACCTATGGTGAGTAATAATAATTTACTATCTTGTAAACTAATTACAATCTATTATGAGTAATAAAATATTACTCATTTATTTAAATATGGTGAATTAATCACCCTAATATTACCTATTAATTCATAATTATCTCAAGTTAACATGAGATAATTTTTTTGGATGTCTCAAAAATTTCCTGTGCAAGCACTTTAGTAAAATAATATATAAATTATTGATATGTCAGGCATACTGAAGGTGGATGTTATTGTTATTAACATTTTCAAAGATGAAATTAAATTGCACTTTAATGTGTTTAGTGCATTAATTAAATACCAAATAGAAAACAAGCTTCGCCACTTCATTATATATATATATATATATATATATATATATATATATATATATATATGAAGACTCATTGGTTAATTTTGTGGTAATCCAAATCCTCCAAGTATAGGTCTGAGCCAAATCACTTCACAGACAAGTCCTCCTACAATGTGATATTATGATTATGTGGAGGACCTTAAAACATAACTTTAATTCTACACCACCATGATATTAGTCTAGATGCAAAAAAATAATATAAATCTTGAATTAGATTTCCTATCATTAATGTTCCCTTCATGATATGAATCTAAGTATCTTGTTAAGAATAAGTTATCATTATTCTTGTATTTTAGGCCAAAATCCATAGTTCTTTTTATGTAACTCAATACTCACTTTGATGATTTCCAATAACTAACCTTAGGATCTTTCATGACCCTTAGAGATAAATGACATCATAGTTGATGTCTGGCCTAGTGTAGGTTAGGTAAATGAGACTCCCCATCAACTTTGGATAGAGTCTTGTATTTACATGTGGTGATGGATCTTCTCAAGACAAGTGAAGTTTTCTCTCTAGAGGTGTGGTGACTAGTTTTCTATCCATCATATGAAATTTATTTAGCATTATCTTAGAATATTTGAGCTAAGATAAAAAATTTGATATTTCTTTTTTGCAAAACTTCTAAACTAAGACAACAATGTAAAATCTTGAGATTTGTCATGTTGAATGATAAATTTAAATTTTTTTGTATTGATTTAATTAACTTCATTAAAATAATAATGTTGACTAGATCATCAACATCTATAACAAAAATTAATATAACCCCCTTATTTTTTGAGGTAGATATTGGGATCATATGGACTCCTTTTCAATCCATGTTTCAATAGATGCTCATCAATCTTGATATACCATGCCTTGGGAGCCTGTCTAAGACCGTACAATGATTTAAAAAGTCTTAAAACATTATCTTGTTTTCCTAAATTAAAAAAAAACATTCTAGTTGAGTGATGTAGACTTCTTCCTATAAGTCTCCATTAATAAAGTCACTTTTCACATCTAGTTGATGGAATTTCCATCCAAACTTTGTAGCTAGAGAAAAATCATCCTAATATTATTGATCTTTGTTGTGGGAAAAAATGTCTCATCATAGTCTATGCCTTATTTTTGAGCATACCCCATTACAAAAAATATTTCTTTATTCCTGTTGAGATTTCCATCTGATTTTTACTTCATCTTGAAGATCCATTGCATCTAATTGGCTTCTTCCTAGGTGGAAGATATACAAACTGCCATGTTTTTTTCTTTATTAGTGAATTATATTCTACATCCACAACATCTTTCCAAGGTTTAAAATATAAGACCTATTGAACTATAAGGGGATCAATAGATTCAACAATTATACTCACTAATACCAAATTTACCTATCCTCAAGCCATACTATGAGTCCTTGGTTTAGTGATGGATGTGTTTGGAACACCATATAATTTTACATCTCTAAGTGTATTTGTATACCATTTAGACATACATTGAGTAGTTCTTATGGGTGGTGGAGTTACACCATCATTACTATATTCATCTAGGAGATTACCATCTTATGTGTTTTGTATGGTACTAATTTGTTTATCAGGGGGGCCGATATAAGGATATTCTACTTTTTTGTTTTCAAAGAAATCAACATCCCTACTAGTGTATATTTGTCTAGTTTTATGATCCATGATTCAGTATCCAATTGCTTCTTTAATGTACCCTAAGAACACATATTTTTTAGCTTTCATATCAAGTTTAGTTGATTCTACTTTGGGAATTCACATACTTTCTAGGCATATAAAAACTTGAAGATGGGATATAGATAGATTGTTTCCCTGACTAGGATTCATGTGGAGTTACTCCATCAAGAGAAACAATGGGTACTATGTTGAGAATATATACATTAGTTTTGATAGCATATACCCAAAATGCCTTTGTCAATTCTAAATCATGTATCAAAAAATGCACCATTATTACAATTATATGATTCCTCTATTCAACAACATCATTTTATTTTTGTGTATGCAAAAGTACCATTTGATGATGAATGCCATTTTCTTGAAAAAAGTGTTTAAAATCATTACTGATGAATTACCCCCATGATCTAAGTAAAGGATCTTGATTTTTCAACCAAATTTTATTTCAACAACCACTTTTAATTTCTTGAATGTTTTAAAGGATTAACTCATTTTGTCACATAGTATACCCACATTTTATTTGAATAATCCTCAACAAAGAGCATGAAGTAATTAAATATAACATGGCTAGGTCTCATTGGTCCACAAAAATCAATGTGAACTAGATAAATTTTACCATTAGATCTATAGGTAGTTTTATGAAATGGAACTCTATGTTGCTTGACTCCTAAGCAATCATGACATTTGTTTGCACCATTTTTAAGAGGAGATAATACTCTTACCATTTTATAGTGGTAAAGTGTGTTGAGATATCGAATATTGATGTGTCCAATTATTCTATGCCATAATTGTGCCAAGTCTATGTGCTTTTCTATGAGTGCCTTATTATTTTTATAAATGAAATCAAGATTAAACATATGGTTCACATTGGATTCTCATGAAATAATTTTGGAGTTTATAGATTTGTCTCTAAATAAATAGATTTTCTTTCCATCTTTACAGTCAAAGTCAATCTTCAAATTGTGGTCTAAGATTTGAATGACCAATAACAATTTTTTGGGTTAAATTGGGCACATAGAAAACATATATGATTCTAAAAATTTGTATGCCTAGGGATAAGGCAAGGTTGTTAGTTCTTTGTACACTATATGAGGTATCATAACCCAAAGAAACATGATTTTTATTAGGTGTGTCCCTAAAAGTGAAAAAAAATATTTTCTACCTATAATATGTTAGGTTTTTGTGATGTGGATTCATCATGGATATCTATAGAGTACATGAAGTATTCTTCATCATTATGTTCTTCATTTTCAAAAATATTGCCTTATTGCTTTGATTTTTTCTGACAGGTCCATTTTTTTGTCCTTATGGTTTATTAAATGTTCCAGGGGATGAGTTTTGGTTAGTGGACTTATGACCACTATAATATGCTTTCATGAAGTTATTGTGCCAACAATATTTGATTTCATGTCCATGATGACCAAAAATGAGACATTGTTTATGTGATTTTTATCCTTGTGAATTCTACTTTGGATTATGTTTTGATGAAGATTTGACTACTTTTTTTCTTTTATATTGATAAGAAGCCAACACACACTCTTCTTTGTTATCATTAGTATTGAAAGGATCTTCATGTTGTAGCATATTTACTAGTTTTTCAAAACTTGGTTTCTATTCTATGATAGTCAAGGTGGTCACAAAAATATTATATGAGGGTGGTAGTGATCTCAAGATAATAGGTATAAGAGAGTCATTTGAAACTATCTCACCCAAGCATTGAAGTGATACCCTTAACATTACAACACATCTTAAAAAGGCATCCAATATTTTTCTTGATCTCAATTTGAGAGAGTGGAGTTGAATTTGTAGATGTAGAATAGTACTCTCATTTTTGGCCTCATATATAGTTTTTATCTTATCCTAAGCTTCCTTAGATATTTTGGCTTCAATAATGGGTGGTTATACTTCATCTGATACTTTGAACATGATTACAAACTTTCCATTTTGGTTGGTTTTGTCATATTTACATTAATGATCAATGTCTATTGTATGTCAGGTATATGAGCTTTCTACTATACACCAAATTTATTCAAACTCCATTTGATTTCTAAGATTTGTCTTTTGAGAATAATAATTATCACCTTTGAGGAACTATGAATATGATAGAAAGAATTTTAGATCTTGTGCAGTCATTATCAAGACTATGGGTGATAGATTATTTCCTTATCACTCTAGGTATACATGTATCCCTTTATATATATTGTTTGACCAAAATACTAGACCTTTCTTTACGCATGCCCTTCCTTTATACCAGTAAGCATGAAGCAAAAGATTTCTCTTTCTATATACCTAGAAACACAAGAAAGAGGCGTAAATGTATGAAAACTAATATGATACTTGGTACTTAGATTTTACTAAAAAGGGTTCATCTAAACACTATCATCTACTTAGATGGATTTCCTCATATGCATGCATAACTTTACTATATACTTGGAAATTCCACCTATCAATATTTACACCTTTCAATTGTAATGAATGAGTAAATGAAGAGAAGGCTATGAGTGTATGTGCCTTATTTCTCCTAGATGATTTGAAGGGTTGATGCCTAGATGTCATTGGTGCAACTATGCTAGGTGTTGTATGTAGTAACTTAAGCATGATAAAATTACTCTTAAACATAAGTCAGAGGCATAGTTATGACTGAACATTATGATTGAGTTTAAAATTTGTGATTTTGTGTAATTTTATAATACAGTTTTATTAGAATTGAAATACATAATAAATGAAATTGAAATGCATATTTTTTTTCAAAAATTTTAAATGCATTTTCAGCCTTTTTGGCCTCTTTTGAAAAAAACATCATTTTAAAAGAAAAATCTACCTTTTCCTTTTTCTAATTAAAATTTTTGAATTCTTTAAATATGATATTGCCTACTAACTTAGTTAGTTGTAGCTGCATTTAACAGGTTTTCCAAAGTTGGAAGTGCTACTAAAATTTCTACCAAAAAATAATTTTGGGGGATTTGAACCTCACATACATGACTCGCTAAAAATATATTCATGCCAACTAGGTTAAGCATCATTTGAAGTGTATCAAAGACAAAAATGATATTTGAATGCTCACTAATTCTTATTTTTAAAAAATAAGCCACCGACCTTTATATAAGACACAACGATTGATTTTTTTATAAAACTCTAGTAAATGCAACACTTTTTTCCTCCTAAAAAACATTAATGAATCTTTGAACACCTCTAAGGAAGAAGTATGATGCCTATTTCAATACTCAGTTTGATTTTTAATTCACACTACTTTTATTTTAAAAACAAAACAACAAGAAATGCATTTTTCAATTGTAAAAAACTTTGACATTGTATATTATTATCCAAACACTTTCTGGCTTTTATTCTACTATTATTCGACTTTCCACATTAATTTATTTCATGAAATTTTGTAAATAAAAAAATTTGATGATATTTGTGAGGCTATTTCAATTTTTTTATCAATTTTTAAAAAAATATTTGATAGCCTTTAAAGTTATGCCTCACACAAATTCTAGAGAGTAGGTAGAAGATTGATCCAAAAAATATCTTGATGTTGTTATCAACAAAATAAAAAATAAATGACGAAGATTTTAGAATATATTACCAAATGGGATAGAATGCTTCTGCAACTTTAATTTTGCTTCAATCTATTTTTTTTGAAGTGCTTGGGCTTCTCCTAGGTTCCTCACTCAATCTCACAAAAATATTATTCAGTTGTCTATAACTTATTCAAATGTGTGGGAGTGCATGAGCTTCTCCTCATAGGGTCAAAGATCATTCAAAATCTCTAATACCAGATCTTGAGGAATAAAAATAAAAATAATAATTATATTCCAATATGAAAATCATTACAAATATTCATAGTTATACATGAAAATAAGATCATAATAGTCCTTATGTAATATAGAGGATAATAACAATGAAAATAAACAATCTCCCAAATATTAAATGGGAGCTAAAATATATTATATTAAAAGGATTTTTAGATTTACTAACCCAAATTAACCTACCTAAGATTACCTATGGTGAGTAATAAAAATTTAATCATGTATAAACTAATTATAATCTATTATGAGTAATAAAATATTACTAATTTATATAACTATGGTGAATTAATATTCTTAATATACACCATTTGTCTTTAGATTTAAAATTTGAAATATGGATTTTAAACTTGGTTGAAAAGATTTGTATTTTTAAATTAGGAATAGTCTAGATTAAACATTATTAGTGTAACAATGTCTTTTATAAATTAAGGCACAAATTATTTTTTATGTTTTTGGTCTAAGGAAATGGCCTCACCAAATTTGGTCAACATAACACTTATTATTATGAATGGTGTACATATCAAGTGTTTTGGTATTAGAATTGTTTGTTTGCATGAATGGTTTTGGACTCGATTGCATTAAATAATATGGACAAAAACATACAATCCTATCATAATAACTGACAAAAGGTTTGCATAGTATCTGCCAAACTTTCATTGTGTTAGGACCCCATGAAAGCACAATTGATTACCATATACAAGCAACATAAGATGCGGAATTAACCAGAAGTAACAAGTAACTAGAAACCAAAAACAACACAAAATATGAGAGACAATACACAACTTGTATTAATACTCATCCAAAAAAGAATACAATAAAGAAGATGCCACTTCTTCTTCACACCTCTCAGAGGCTTCCCACACCTCAAGTGTATAGTAATTATTTCCTCAAATCTCTCTCTCTTACGGTCCCAACACACAACTCAAACATAGAGTTGGTGTTCACCTCCAACCAGTCAGTATCCACTACTACTAGTACCCAAGTGCTCCACGCACTCCAAGTACACAATCGTACTTCAAGTAGATCTCCCCTAAACTTGCAACAACCTACAACTCAAATGATCTTACTTATGGAAGGAACTACCTTGCCTTCCTCTTTGCTCTATGACTGAGTACACACTGTACTCCAAGTAGATCTCTCTTGATCTTACTACCTATTGTGTTGCTGTCCTCCCTGATCCTGCACACCTACAAATCAATCTGGTTCTGCACACCTACAAACCTGGATCTTGCACACACATACACCTATAGATCAATGGTCTTACTTACCATGTAGATTTCCAAATGTGGCCTTGGGCACCTGCTGACCAAGATCTTACATACATGAAGAACCCCTCTGATTCTCCAAACCAGTACCCGCACTTCGCACTATGGCACTAGGAGGAACACACCATGCTCTCTTCACACACAGAAGGAGCTAATATTTTCTCTCTTACTCTCTAGCACACTTTACAATACAATCCATGAGTCTATTATATAGATCTCATGTAAATAATAATTAGACATCTAATTACAATAATTAGATCCGTAGCTTCAAGTCTAAAATTGGCTCTTAACATGCAAACACTTAGTTTGTTAACAAACTATTCATGTAACTGACAGTTTTGAAATCACACAGGCAACTGACGTCGGTCCCTATCTGCCTAGAGGTGACCAATGCTGGCCGATCCATGACCGATGTCAGTTGCTCTTCTCACTATATATGACTGATGTCGGCTGATCAGACCGACGTCGATTTCCCTACAACTTAGCAACCTCTCAACAACCTCCTCCATGTTTGCAACAGTGAAGCTTTTAGCTCCACAACCTAACAATCTCCCACTTGGAGATAAATAGCTACACTGTACTTGTACCTGTACACCATCTAATTTGTTTCTTAGCTTGTATCCCTCTTCAAGTTTAACCTTAAAGACCAACCACCACACAACCTATGGTGCACCTCCTATCATTCAAGTAACCTGTTACATCCACATCTACAAACCCATGTATAAAAGAACTTGACCCTGCATAGCATGTCGACCTGCTGTTGGTCCCTCTCAGATACCTGAGAATACACTAAACTACCCTCTAGTGCTTCTTTCTTGGATCAGCTCCAAACTTTTTGATAGCTCCCACTGCATGGGCAACCCACGTCTAGTACGCATGTACTTAACCTCATCATGTGAATCAGGACCCTATTTTGTGAACTATCCAACCATCAGAGTGATAACCAATATCACACAATCATTTAGAGACAAAATCAACCTGTGATCTCCATGTCTCTAGAACACACTTATGCTAAAGAATTTTATTGCTCCAAATTCCTCATGACATGCCACTAAACTAACCTTACCCTTAGCTCAAAAAAACCCTGTATGTCTGAACCTGCACCAAGCTCATCCTCCACATACAGTAAGAGTATAATGTCATGACCATCATCCACCTAGTAAGACAAACATAATGGTTACACTGACATTGACTAAAGCCCTGCTTTGTCATCCACCTATCAAAACCTATACCACTGTCTTGTAGCTTCCTCAAGACCATATGACCTAGCCTTCCATATCATGTGTCCATTCTCTCTATTCTTTAACTAAGGTATCCATTCATCTTTTAGTGCTTTCTTCTAGCTGACAGCCCTACCAAATCTCTCATTTGGTTCTGCATCCTCATCATGCCATGCTCCCACTATTTCCTAGATCCTTCCTACTCTACAGTAAACAATGAGTATAAAGAAGAAGAACAATGAATTTGAGGCTTACTTAACCTTTTAGTCCTCCCCATGGGAATTTGAGACTCCTTGACAGCTTGCTATCTGCCTAAAATCCATCTCAGTGATCGACCTCGGTCACCACACAATTTGAATCCAACTGACGTGGGTTCCATGCGACTGTCTAGGTCACTGACACCGGTTATCCCACTGACATTAGTCTCCTCCTGCCTGACACCACTGACTTCTTTGGTCTGCACATGACCGATGTCGACACCTATCTATTCGATGTCGGTTACCCTTGACCAACATCGATACCTGTGTATGCCTATGAGTGATGACTTTTTACCCATGAGCTTACTTTAAATCAAAACCCTATCCAAATTGCCCTGCTCAAAGGTATCCAGCCCCATCCACTGATCTCTGTCTGTCATCTCCTCCAAGAACACCAAGGCTTTCCAGTTCTTAAGTTTGTCAAACACATCTGTCTTCCACTTTAAAACATGCATCTCCTTCTTGCTCATGTGACCAAGCCTACAAAGCCACGTCTTCACAATAGAAGAAGAATCAATAATATAAATAAATAGATAAAGGATACCTACTTTGTTACCACCAGCTAATTCAAGTGCATCCGATGTGAGAGTTCTTGTGCATCTCTCATCACCCAACTTTCCTGAAGTAATTAGCTGCATCTTCAAGACTGGGATCTGCATGACCTTCAACACCCATGTGTTAGCCACCTATAATTTTAGCAACACTTCCCCTTTGCTAATACTATGACAAGGCTCACCAACCCCTCTACTTGGGTCTATATGGAAAGAGGCAATAGAATATATAGAACAAGATTCTACTTTATCTAAGAAACATCCCAGAGCATCCTATGAAATAACACCTGCAACATCTGCTTCTTCAGTTTCTTCATGCTGATATTTTGCCAACCAACAATATTTCTTTACCTACTCTTTCTTTCCATAAGATCATAATTGACCATTCATGCTTTTTAGTTCCTCTATTCTTAGTGTACTTATTTCTACTGTTGCTATACTTCCACTCAATCAGAAACCCCTGAGAGTGCCCTGTAACCAAACACAAACCTGCTCCCTGCAACCTTAGCTCTGATACCAATTGTTAGTGGTATCAAGCTATGAGCCAACAACCTTGCTCTGATACCAACTATTAGGACCCCACAGAAGCACAATTGATTACCATATACATGCAACTTAAGATGTGGAATTAACTAGAAGTAACAAGTAACTAGAAACCAGAAACAACATAGAATATGAGAGACAATACACAACTTGTATTAATACTCATCCAGAAAATAATATAATAAAGAAGATGCCACTTCTTCTTCACACCTCTCAGAGGCTTCTTGCACCTCAAGTGTACAGTAATTCTTTCCTCAAAGATCTCTCTCTTACGGTCCTAACACACAACTCAAACACAGAGTTGGTGTTCACCTCCAACCAGTCAGTATCCACTACTACCAGTACCCAAGTGCTCCACACACTCCACAAGTGCTCCATGCACTCCAAGTACACAATCGTACTTCAAGTATATCTCCCCTAAACTTGCAACAACTTGCAACTCAAATGATCTTACTTATGGAAGGAACTACCTTGCCTTCCTCTTTGCTCTATGACCGAGTAAACACCGTACTCCAAGTAGATCTCTCCTGATCTTGCTAGCTATTGTGTTGCTATCCTCCTTGATCTTGCACACCTACAAATCAATCTGGTTCTGTAAACCTTCAAACCTAGATCCTGCACACACATACACTTGCAGATCAATGATCTTACTTACCATGTAGATCTCTAAATGTGGCCTTGCACACCTGATGACCAAGATCCTACATACATGAAGAACCCCTCTGATTCTCCAAACTAGTACCCACACTTGGCACTGTGGCACTAGGAGGAACACACCATGATCTCTTCACACACAGAAGGAGCTAATATTTTCTCTCTTACTCTCTAGCACACTTTACAATATAGCCCATGAGTCTATTATATAGATCTCATGCAAACAATAATTAGACATCTAATTACAATAATTAGATCTACAGCTTCAAGTTTAAAATTGGCTCTTAACATGCAAACACTCAGTTTGTTAACAAACTATTCATGTAATTGATAGTTTTAGAACCGCACAGGCGACCGACATCAGTCCCTATCTGCCTGGAGGTGACCGACGCCAGCCGATCCATGACTGACATCAATTTCTCTTTTCACTATATATGATTGACATCAGCTGATCAGACTAAAGTTAGTTTCCCTGTAACTTAGCAACCTCTCAACAACCTCCTCCATGTCTGCAATAGTGAAGCTTTTAGCTCCACAACCTAACACATTGCTATATCAATTCTTGAGAGGAATTAATTTGTTAATCAAATAAATAAGGAGTTTATAAAGGTATATTTTTTACTCCCCCTCTTTTTATACAATTATACATGGAAAATAACTTGGATCACAAAATCAACTTGACATTGGTAGGATAATTCATGGCAAATGGGGGTAATTGATCTAAAAGTTTTGAATTGGCTTTTCTAGATGGTCCACAATTACCTAAAAACACTTGGGTGTAATAAAATATCTATCAACTAAAGTCAAACTATTTAACTTGTTATGAAATGATCTAGTCCATTTATCAACCACTCTATTCCTTAATTATTCAATAGATTTTGACATCTAGATTATTGCATGCTTTGGGGATCCTTTTGACTTGTCAAGCTAACCACTCAACCATTGCCCAATCAAAAGGTATGGCTAATTTTTATACCCCACCAAATATGTAGGACTAGTTCAATTCTAGGAGATGAAATCCCAGGTCAACACACCAATAAATAACTAATGAGGAGGCGATGAACTATCACGCTCTAAACCAAGCAAAAATAAAATAAGAAAGTGGTTTCTTTTTATTCATCCAAGTCCTTAACAACAATAAGAGAGCATATAAGATGTTTTTTCAAGCTATAATGAACAAAAATCTTGATCATGTTCTAAGTCACCCTAAATATTTGAGAGCATACACATGAATTTACTTAAATAATTTAAAAAAGGGAAATTCATAATTGAAAGTGCAAAACGTAAATCATTTTTAAAAACCAAAATTGAAATGTGTGAAGGCTTTGAATAAAGAACTTATGGTAAAAGAAAAGAAATTTGTCAATGTTTTAAGTACTAAATGTAAATGTGAACAAAGTTTTTGAAACACCAAATTTAAAATGTGATGGATTACTTTTGGTATGTAATATGGTTTCTCCTCACTTGAAAAAACCTACAAACACTTGTTAGAGGTTTGATTAGGCTGAGTTAGTGAAGGTAACTTGCAATTTAACTTCAAAAAAAAAAGAAAATATGTTCTCTAGAATGATTTTATATTACATAGTAAAGGCAAACTATAAAATTGTTAGGATAATGAAATTAATAAAATAGTAAAAAATATATAGAACTTACAGTTGGAAATTTCACAGTCTTAAGACAATTTCACTATTAATCTTGATGATTTCACACTTCTTTTGGATGTTTTTACAACTAGACTAGATGATTTCATTGTTGAGTTTGATGATTTCATAGCTCAAATGGATGATTTCACTGTTTATAAACCTAAAGTTAAAATAGAAATAGAGAATAAACCTACAAAAAACCATTAACAATAAAGTATGCCTTAAGTTTTTTTACTATGATTTTTCAACTAGTTTTGAGGATTTATCCATTTGTTGATGATTTCATTGTTGATTTCAATCATTTTTCTATTTACTAATAATTTCACTATTAGTTTCAATGATTTCATTATTTTATAATTATTTAACTATTTCTTTCAATGATTTCATCATTTTCTAATGATTTCTATTTGTTTTGATGATTTCACTATTTTTGAAACCTACAACAAAAAAACGTATAAACATAGAGGATGATTTCATGATTCTTGTGCATGATTTCCTTATTAAGTGTGTTAAATAAATGATTATGCATAAAACATTAAAAAAATGAAAAATTGTAAAATGAATTTTCTATATACCATGATGTTTTTATAAAACATAAATTTGAATTGATAATTCTATAGAGTAAGGCTGAGATGAAGACAATTTCACACTTTTATATGATGATTTCACTATCTAACAATAATTGTTTTGTTTTTTGCTTTCAAATTTTTTGTTAGATAGTGGAAAAATTTGCACTTCTACAATCAATCAGAAAATAAGATAAATTTAAGAAAAAATGCTAAAAACAAGGTCATTGATGAGCTTTTATTGATTTTCAAGGGTCCCAATATGCTCCTAGGATGAATGTGAGGTGCATGTTCCATTATGTGTGTTAACATGTAATGTAAGATTATAAAGACAATGTTAGTTTATATTGATAGTGGAATAAACAAAAATAATCATTGACAACTAGCATTATAACCCTAAGTATTAAGGTAAGTAAGGATAACAAAACAAATAAATCTAGTAATGGAAGACAAAAACACTATTTACATTCTTAGAGTGAATCCATCTTATACTCAAAGTGAGAGAAGGCTTATTCTTTTTACTATGAAAAAATGGTCTTTAATGATGTTAATGTTTTGTGGGAAACACCTCCCCTTATCACATGAAAATTTGCTCTTGGCTTGTGTTGGCAATATAGCTTTCTAGAAATAATTTGGAATTATTTGTTATCACATAAAATATTCTTTAAGAATCATCATGGAATTTGTATTTATAGGTTTTTAAATAAATCTAAACCATGTGTAATTAAGCCAAGGTTAAGGTTGGGAGTCTAAGTGCAATTAATGATGGCTTTAATCATGCATTTATGGAGGCATGACTCAACATTTCTAATTTTTATGGAATTTATGTTGATATTTTATAATTCTTGACTTTAAGGATGATGGCATCATCATGACCTCATCTTTATTTAAAATTTACTTTAATTAATTATATTTTCATTAATTCAACATGGATTTTTTACTTAATTATTTAATTTGATTTTCTTAGTTAATTAATTCTACTTATTATTTTGGTCATTTCAATAATTAGGTTAAGTACCCTATTTAATTAGTCAAAAATGTCAGTTTACTAGGTCACAAATTAATAGGGAATGAATCCTAAGAGGTTATAATTGAATATAGGTTAATAACCCAAATGGGGAACCCTTGACAAAATACTAGGCATTTACATCTAACGTGTGGATGAATTTGGGATGTTTAGTAATTTCTAGTCTTAAATGTGCATTGTTTGCTAAAAATCAATCTCAAGTCTGTTTAAACACAAAAATGGTCAAAAAGGAGTGACTCCACTATGGATAAATGCTTATGGATTTTGATATTAAGATCATTTTTATTTTCTTTTCAACATTTATTCCTTACAATTTTGGCTTGTGGAGTTGCTAATTTATTAATGTATTTTTCTATCTTCTACCATTTGTTAAGTTTTTACTTGTTCTCAATTAGGTGTGACATTAATTTTGATATTCTATAGCTTTAGAGTATTTTGAATCCTATTTTCAAGCAATGCAACTCTTAGACACAAATCATGGTTTTTTTATTGGTTTTAGTATGAATTAGTACTATAATATTATGAATTAGTAATATAAAAAGTATTAGTACTCTGATTATGTTATTTATCTTGCACTATAACTTTTATTGTCTTTAGAAGATTGTTCATCAATAATATTGTCTAATTTATCATGTTTTAATAAATATTCTAGATATGTACAACCTCTAACATGTGTGAATAGATTATAGATAACTATTCTTTGGGATCAATAGCATTTAAACTGAGCTTACACCATATTTAATCTATTTAATCTTTCATATCATCATCATCACTATCATACCAATTTATAATTATGCAATTAAGTTATTCATAATTAACCAGAAGAGGGATATTTGGAATTTTACTTGCATTTTGTATAGTTTTCATTTATCTTCTAAATTCTCACATTTGGCACTTTATCATTTTATGTGTTAGACTCATCTACCTCATATGTATGGATACAAATAAGTTTAAATAGTTGTGCATGTGGTATAATATAATTATTTTTGAACTATGATTGATTAATTTTGTATTATCTAAAAGGTATATATTCTATTGGAAAATAATTTTCATATCCCTCATCTATAAACTTGATAAGTCTATATGATGTATAAGGTACAACCTCCATAGTATGAATCCAAGATATACTTAAAATTAAATCATAATTTAATTAGTTGGGCATGGTTTTAAAAATAATGAGAACAATCTTGGGACATACTTTCATATTGAATGTGATATCTCTAATTATATAATAATGAGTATTGTCAAATCCCCTGATAATTTATTCTAATGTTTGAAGTTTTATTATATCAGTACCCATTTATTGTAAGCCAATAGAGATATAAAATTCATCCTATACCATTATCAACCAAAACATGATCAAATACATTTACATATATCTACCCTAGATAAATAATGGAAGAATTTTCCCTATGATGTATTTGGGAGGTAAATCCACATTATTGAATGTGATGACGTAGTTGGCATCCTTGAGTGTAGTCATGATAGAATAGAATTAAATTGGTTATGTATAACCTAGAATAGTTTTATCATGGAAATCAGCATATAAGATATCCTTGTATACTATTGAGCATTTTCATATCTCAAAAATAGAAATCTTAGCAAGGGTATTTCCTAGTTGATCAATAGGTATATCCTATGTACCAAGAGATGAATTGAAAAATATTGCTAAGGTTTTTATATATGAGAAACAAAAAAATTATCCCTTAATTTATACTAATATATATTTTTTATATATTGATTCCATCATAGGTTTTCTAATAATACTATTTATACTATGCATATGTCTACACCTTTTCATAAACAGGTGATGCATGCCTAAGGTGTGGGGAAACATGAGGTATCCCTCATATTACTATTATTATTCCTAAACAATTGATTTATGTATATCATATCATTATTACTCATGTGACATCCACATACACACCCACTACACAATCACTTGTGCAAAATTTTATATATGTATAGGCTAAGATGTTGTAGTTAGTAAAAGTTGCTTTCAAAGAAATACATTCAATACATTATCATATATTTATTCATAATCCATTATCCATAGATATTTTGAATTATACATTACCTATATAATTCAAATAACAAAAAAATACATTATGTGATGTTAAAGGCGATCCAAATAAATACCTAATATCATTTCATATATCATGATTATACCATGGATATAATGCTATATTTTTGAGAAAGTTATTTCCATAAATAATTAATAACTATGATTTGTGTTCACTTTATGACCTCCCATTAAAAGTAATTAAGACATTAAATCTCTTTAGTAATAAATTTATTACATATTTTTTATCAATATCTATGATACATTATTTTATTCTCAAATAAAAAACTTAAGCAAGGATGTAATGAATTAATTACTGACTATGTATTAGTATAATACCATGTATTATAAGATGAAAAATCATACGACAGATGATGAGTTACAAGATATATTGACTCAATGTTTATTTTCCCCTCTCCATGAATAAATTATATTCAAAACATACTAGTCATTTGATTAGTTATGCCACATAGTTAGAGATCAAGAAGTTAAAATTTTCACTTTGTACAAGTTATAATATGTTCCTAATACTACAACTACTTCAACTACAAAGTTTTAAAGAAAATCAAGCTACATTTTCAAAATGAATGATACTAAAAATGAATACAAAATAATGGATAATGTAATGTCAAAGCCTACTAATCCTATTGTCTTATACAATGAACAAAGGATGAAATTTTCAATATTAATTTGACCTCATCATAATTATTTTTTAGAAGTACCTTCAGTGAAACCTTTAATCTTTCCCTCCACCTAAGGAGCTTGATATTAGTAAGACTCTACCTAAGGGACATGAATGCATTTAATATTGTGATTACCATAAGTGCTAAGGGCATCTTACAAATGGATGATTTGGACTAAGACAAAAGATTTATGATCTAATTAATGACATAATTATTCATCTATGCACACTTATGAATGATTCAAAACCACAACCAAATAGGAATGAAAAGTTTAAATTCTATTCTGATTCTTTTAAAAAATATATGGAAATGAAGACTAAATGACATAAAATTCACATCCTCCTCCTTTGACATATGATCACTGATTGGATGGTATTATTGGTACACATAAAAGCACATATCTATAATTACATAATTACATTTGATGATATTGATATTTTTGATGATGATCCTACTTATACATCACTATTTATATGATCATGCATTGATTCAAATCCTATACATATCATTATGGTAAATAATGGTTCAAGTAAAAAAAATTATAGTGAAATTTATTCATACTCCTAGATATACACATGAGGTTTGATTGATACAAAAAAGATAATCAAAGAAATTGATGGGAAAAAGCAAAATCTTCTAAGGTACATTGTACTACCATTTAAGGTAGGACCTATTGTAGTTTATATTTTATTCTTAGTTTTACCAAGTATATGTCTATTTGACATGTTCTTAGGACACCATTGGATTATAAGATACTTATTGTCTAATAACTAGTTCTTGCGTGTGTCAAGTATATACATAATCATAGGGTGGTTATATGTTATAATACATCATATGAGTATCCTATTTATCTAGAGGCATTTCCTCCTCCAACCAAAATAGTACCACAATTATTTATTACATTTATTTAGGTACATTATAAGAAATAAATTACTCCACCTATTAAATTTCATCATATACAATTATTTACTAAGCCTATTAAGGTTAATTCTATGTAGATAGTTGAGAAGAAGGTAGTTGACTTTCATAGATGACTAGTTATTCAATGTCCATTACATCATATAGTTATTTATAAGTCATAGTAGCAATTATATTCTCTATCATATCCTAACATATTGATAGAAATAACTCATCATGTTTTGTAGTTAACACATACACATAGCTCGTCTATTATATAATGGTTTTAATAGGATTTTATTCTCTCTAGATTTAATCATCATAAACAAGATCCTATAAGTCATGATGACGATGATGGTAAAATTAAAACATGATAAAATTACTCAAATTTAAATGCAACTACATATAATACTACTCACTCATGATAGGTGACCATTCTCATGTTTGGTATAGGATATACATATGAATATCCCTTTTATTAGATACTTGGTTAGTATTTTTACATAAGAAAAAAATTCAAATATATATATATATATATATATATATATATATATATATATATATATATATATTCCTTAGGTTTAGTAAATGCCATTATGGAAACTAATGCCACATGCATAAAGATGTTGAGACATGTTTATTTTCCACCTATATAATTAACTTTTCTATGTAATTTTTTTCCTGATGCTTATTAATGCAACTTTTGTTTGTAAGAAAAGCTTCTTCCTTCGAGTTGTTTCTTTTGAATTTCAATAATAAATACAATTTTTTTTCATAAAATCAATCCTATCTAGTTGATCATTGATTATGGCCTACTATGGCATAGTATCACATCTTTGTTGGTATCCAAATGCCGTTGTTCCTTTTTCAAGATGTAATATTCTATCTTGTTAAGGTGTTTTTTCTTGATTTTTGTTTTCAAGGGTTTGGTGGGGTTTCTATAAAATATGTACATACATATAGTTGGGGTATCCAAATAAAACATTAACAAAAAAAATAGATTTAGAAGGTATCAAAACCATAGGATTGACTTTAAACATGACTTAGTTTCATGAAAGTAAAATTTTCACCATTTTTGGAGGGTTTCAAGGTATTTTCTTGAAATATACAAATTTTGTATGTATTGGTACTTGTATTGGACAAGGATTTATAGTTTTTATGGGTTTTATAAAATATTAAATGGTTTTTTACTAGTTTCTAAGGAAATCATATCTATATTTTCAAGATCTAAGGTTTTCCTTACTATTATTTTCACCATTTTCTACTAGTTTGACAAATTTTTGTAAAAATTATGGACTTAGATTTTTTTTTGACTTTTTCTATGACCATAAATATTCCATAGCCATGCCATCTTGCCATTGTTTTCCTACCCTTTGTCCTCACATGAATGATAACATGAGACCTCTATATCTATGTTATTTATGTGTTGGTCTCCCTGGATGGTTTCCCCTATCTAACATGAACATGTGATCATGGGACCATGTAAACCTACATCTTTATAATTCCATGTGATATCATCCCAAATAATCTATCCTTGTCTAGTGATAATGTGAAGACACATCTATGTGCATGCATAGATCTGTGACTCCATCCACTAATGTGTCAGCATCCTAAGAATGCCATCCATGTCCATCATTACTAATGCAACCACATGGCTATGGTAACTATGCTTGTATACCTATAATGTCTCTAACATCATGTTTGCATACTTATACATGGTTATCCATCCAACATAAAAATTTATGATCATATGGTTTACACCACACACATCCTTAATATCTATATGGTGATAAAATTTAAGATAGTGGAGAGTGACATTATTGATGTTCAAAATGGAGGAATTATTTTGATAATGTCACTCTAATCAATCAAACTAAGGGTAAAGAGCACCTAAAATAGGTTTTAGTCTTTGGTAATATGGGAGTTAATCCTTTGGTCACTCCCAACCCATTTTTTTTTAACTTTTACTCAAAAAGGGCATGACCTTTTATGGGGAAGTTGATTTAAGAAAAAATCTAAACCAACTCTTACACACTAATTTTTTTTAAATTTATGGAAAGTGAAGATTTCCCTTTCCATCCAAAACTTCAAATGTCCATAACTTTTAGCTTGTTGCTCCTTTTTAAGTGTCATTTTATTTAAAAGTGTGATTTTTTTGAGCTCTACATGTTGGTTATATTCTAATGCCTTATAAATTTTAACATATTTAGATTCATTAGGGTGTCATATTCATATCCTAAAACATATGTAGTTCAACAGATACTTTGTTTCTACACCATAGATCTTAGTTTTGTTTTAATTCTTACACTATTCAACTTTCATGAGTGGAAAGTCAAAGTGAAAATACTATTCATGAGAAAAGAATTACACCAAATCATGATGAGTATAGAAATAAAACTAACACCTAAGGTAGAGAAGGTGAAGTGGTACAACCAAATTGATGAATCCTATAGTTTATAATGCCTTTTTTATGTCTCCCAACTTACTCTTGCATATCAGATCTAAAAAAAATCCAAATCGATTATGGACCATATTAGATAAACTCTTTGGAAATAAAGATGAAATGAGGGGTCATGAGTTAGAGAATAAGGTCATCAGTTTAAGTGTAATGATATTTGATACAATATAAGACTTAGGTTATAGTTTAAAATATGTGGCATTGTTAAAAAGGATGTTCAATTGATTCTTTCCATCCCTACCAAATTAGGATTTTGTATTCATTTCTAACTTCCACACCACTAATCACACCCTTGGATCTACATGGACCATGTCATCCTTGGATGACTTTGTTAGTGACTTGAATCAAGAGTAAGATAAGATTATTCAAATATGTACATTGAAGTGATCTAAATCACATGCCTTAATTGTGAGTCATGATAAATAGAAGGCTTCTAATATCAAGGAGAATAAGTGTAACTAGAAGGACTTAAAGAAAAGAAAGGGTCAAAAATCCAATGCTAAGTCAAAAGTATCGAAATATTCCTCATATTTAGATAGTAAAATTAATAAGTAATGACTCACATGTTTCTATTGCAATAAATATAGGAATGGTGAGTCTAAATGCATGAATAAGTAGATTGACCAATTGAAAAAAATTACTTGAAAAGCATAACATCAATGTCGTTGACTCGTCCAATTAGATTTCATCAACATAAGAGTCTTATAATGACAAAGACAATAAGAAGGGAAAATAACTTATTATATTTGTCTCCTAGCCTTCCATACATGTAATTGATTCTAGTGCATCACACCACATGGCTTCATCCCTAGACACGTTATCATTTTTAGAGCCTTGATCTATGAATTCCATATTATTGGGTGATGATACTTACATATACGTTAGTGGTAGAGTATATGTTGAATTAAATGATGGGATATTTTATGATGTTTTATATTTTCCACCTTTATCCACTAATCTTTAATCTATATATCAGATCACTCACATCAGTTTGAGTAAAAAAGTTGAGTTCACTCCCAATTCATGGTTATTATGGAAGTAGATAGTGACTCCGTTATTTGATATGGGAAAGTAAATCACTACTCATGGTTGTTTACTTTCACACATTTTGATCTTGATCAAACCTCTACTACACTACTCACTCATTTAGATGGGTTGAGTGAATAATGGCATGAGCAATTCAACCATCTCAATTATCACTACTTGGATCAACTCAATCATTAATACATGGTTTTATGGTCACCATGAGATATGTTTTGTAATGGATTTTAAAAGGTTTTCATACTTGGTAAGCATTATCAAAATAAGTGTGACAAGGTTAAATCATAGAGAGCTAAACATATTTTGTAGTTTGTTCATAATGGCATTGCTAGTCCATTTCCAAAACCTTCATTCAATAGGATTAAATACATGATTAATTTCATTGATGAATATCTTAGGTATACTTGTGTGTATTTTCTTAATCATAAATAATATATCTTTGATTATTTTTATGACCTCAAAGTGATTGTATAAAAATAGTCAAGTAAAGCCATTTGTATGCAATGGGCAATGCAGTAGATGTACAAATCAATCCTATCTTATAGAAGATAGTACCTAATTACACTTCCAATTGGGGATATATTATATAATTAGGGTCATGACCAATATAGATTATATATACCTATCCAAGGGATCTCTTACCATAACAAATTCACTAGGGAGGATTCTAAAGCTGCTAGTCAAACAAAACTATGCATTAACCCTAACTAGGTCTTATATTTTCATATTCACTATAGTAATAACAAATAAATCAAAAGTCTAATATAGAGCTAAAAAAATCTTGTGGCACAAAGTGGGGGTTATTAAACATAAAAGTAAACATATATAAGATAATCATAATTAAGCTATGTATAGGTAAAACCTTAATGCATGAAGAGAGAAATGTATCTAAAATATAATATTTATGCTACTTATATCTACTAAAAAGAGGATAAAATTTAGAGATACTTACCTTTAATATGAACCCATTGAGACTCAATATCTCCCTTGGTCAAAGGTTTTTGAAAGAGTTTGTTTTAGTTTGTAAGGATCACAAAGAAAGGCTAAAACATCCAAGACTTCTCCACAAGATAAGATTCTTCTCCAAGTAGAAACCCTAAGCTAAGATTCCTCAAGAAAAATGGTAGAAGAGCACATTGTAAATAAGTGAAAATGAATAATTAACTCTTATTGTCTCTTTAAAAATAGAAAAATGGAAGTGTTTATATAGGCATATTTAACCTTAAACCATTCTACAAGTTTAAGCCAACAAGGTCAACTTGGTTGACCTAGTATTATAATTGACAAAAAATAAATAGGTCATGGACTAGGTCGATCAGGGTCTAAACTAGAACCTAATAATTTTTTTCAAAAATATTACAAGGTTGATGTGGTTGACTATGTAATGTAAAATATCAAAACGGGGTTTTAGGTTAGTTAAGGGCTAGTGAAGGTGGTAGAAGGCTAGAGGAGGGTGAAAAATAGGAGGTAAAGCTTAGGGGAATGTTTTTGGGAGATTTTTAGATTGAAAAAAAGTGGTAATAATGGAAAATAATCCTATAAATCACCAATGGTTTTCCCACCCCTTTCCTAGTGCACCCCTTAAGGCATGCACTCAAAGAGATTAAGACTCGATGGGTTTGTGCAAGATATAAAGTATTAGTAATTGATAAAGGTTAAAAATATTATTTATATACATATTCCCCACTCAAATATCATCATGTATAACTTAGGTTCAATAGGATATGGTGCTTCAAGAAAGAACATAGTAGCACACAACGCTAAAGATAAAAAAAGGTTACAGTATTTTAAAGAAAAAATAACTAAAATTAAATGATTGAAAGGTAAATAAATGAAATATTAAATGTAATTTGTGCCTTGACTTACCTGTATCACTAGATGGTTATTTGTTGTGTTTTTGGTTTTCATCATGGAGGGCATAGAGACTACTTTCAACAAACCCAAGGATACAAAAATAAAGAACAAAAACAAACAAATGCAAGAAATTCAAGATAATTAGTGTTATGTGGACATGACATACTTGTAAATCTAGAAATTTAGAGTCATAAGTTCTATGTTAGACCAAATTACAAAGTCAAATTTTAGATTAAATTGGGTAACCAAAAATCCAAGGTAACTAAAGACTAAAAAACTCAAACAAGTAAACCTTAATTAAGAAAGGCAAATTCACCAAGTTGAACCAAGGATACACGTTGAGAAGGATGGTAGTCAAAAATCAATGTGAAAATAGTAAGAATACTTAAGCAAATATGGAAAATAAAAAAATGGTAAAAAAACATTGATTAGTGATAAGTAGCAATCCTTACTCAATAATTAATGAAAAAGGTGCATAAAAAATGGAAACACTATTGATGAGTGAGAAGTAGCAAGCCAACCTCACTCAACAATGGAAAAAGTACATGAAAGTAGAAATGGACTCAAGTGTTTACAAAAATGGTAGTACAATAATGACAAATGGTAAAAGAAAGTAAGGAATACCTATACATTTAAATCCATGGTGTAAATAAAATAATCCATAGTTGCTCAAGCATATTGTCTCATTCCAAGGATAGATAAAAATTGAAACAAAGTAGTAATAACATGTTTTTAAGATGTGAAGAAGAAGGAATATAGAAGAATGGAAAATATATTTAGAATCGAAGGTACCTATCAAGGGGAAATGAAATGGGTGATGGGGATAATGAAGGAAAAACCAAGGTAGAGGAACTCTTTATCAAAGTTAAGACACTCAAATTAGGTTTGTTAAAAAAAAGAGGACTTTTGACCTTAAAGACTATGAATAATTTCTTCTAGCCACACAAGTATTAGGTAAAAAAATTAATAATGTAGATCATCCCATGAAGGTTATATGCATAAAAATTAAAATGGACATACCTTCCCACAATGTGTTCCCCATTATTCAAAACCCTATATAGATTCATAAATCTAATGAAAAGATTGGGTACTTGTGTGAGGAATTAGCTATCACCATAAAGTTTGTTGAGTTATCCTATTTTAATCTACTAGCCTACCATAGCCTAATGGACCTCAAATATAGTGTGAGGCTAACTATAGAGTTTGAGCATCAATTGGAGATAGGAGATGTGCTTGTGATTAGATCTTTTAATGTGATTTTGACTTTTGAAATTTGTATGTTGCCTTTTATTTTAAATGAGTTGGATTTTAACTTTATTTAATGGATTTTTCTATTCCTCCTCCATACAAATTTGGGAAACCAAACATGGGTGGTAAATATAACTCCTATTTGAATTCATGGGACTTGATTTCCAAGAGAGAGAACCCAAAGAGCATGGTGTCTATGAGTCTCATAAATTTATGTGAAATACAAGTGTTATCTTGACTTCAACCTTTTTTTAGTCCACATGGAGTGGAAGGAAAGGAAATAAAAAGTAATGAAACATGAAATAATGTGAATTAATTCAAATCACTAAAAAAATGTGACAAAGAAGTGTAAAAGGGATACAATGATAGTAAAGTGTGATTCTTTATCACAAGAATGAGGGAAATATAGGAAAACATGTTAACATAGATTGTTGTGTAGATGTTATCTATAGAAAACAAAAGCTAAAGTTGAGAATAAAGGATCAAAATGTCATAATCATTAAAAAAAAAAATTATTTAGGGAATGAAAAGATGGTGATTTTATGAGGAAGCCCAAGTCCTATCCATTGTCTTACACTGCAACTCATAAGAAAAAGGGAAACCAAAAGACCAATGGGAAGGACTAAGGTTTGTAAAAGGAGAGAATAACTTTAGAGGGTAAGACCCATGTAAGTGTCATAAAAAAAGTGTATGATAGGTAGAATATATAAATCATAAAAATAAGGGAAGGATTTAAGAAAAATACTTCTTGAGGAATTACGCATTGGTAGGCTCTTTGAAAATATGGCCTTCATTAGTTTATAGGTGATAGGTGCTTGGACCAAGAATGTATTTGACTAAATAAGGGATCCATAATTTTTGGGAAAATTAAATTTATTTATCATGAGTGTATTATAATTTAAGGAAAATATCACTAATATTAAATGTGTGAACTTTGACTCATTTATTATGTTATTTAGTGACATGATTCTTGTGTTGGTGATATGTTGTAAAGAAGAAAGATGGTGCTCATCAAGGAGAGCAAGAGCATGAAGGTAATATTCACATAATTATTCATCAAGTATGATATCATGAAGATATATATGGAAAGATGGAAGCTCAACTTATAGTGGGAAGACTGATTTAGAACCATAGACTAGAGATAATTGCATTACCCTAATGGTAGTATGTAAGCTAGTGTGATAGGCCCAAAAATCAGGATAGAGATGAAGATGGCAATCCATGAGGGTTTCATGAATTATCTTTTGGAATATTTTATTAATAATTTTATTTGTGGCCTCAACTTGGCCAATACATTGTGGATGATAGGGTGTGGATAATTTGTGATTGATTTTAAATTTAGCACATAGTTATTTGACATATTTATTTTTAAAAGTATCACCATTACATGAAATGATAGTGTGAGGGACACTAAAGTTGAAAATGATTTTATTAAGAATAAATTTTGATATGGTGGTACTAGTGACATTAACAAGGGACATATCCTCAACCCATTTGGTAAAATATTCTATGGATATGATTATAAAGACATACCCATCTTGAGATCAAGGTATTTTGCCTATGAGATCTAATCCCCAAATGGAGAATGGCTAGGTATATTTTAAAGTTTGAATCTCAACTAGAGGTGAATGAATTATATCATCATAAAATTGTCAAGGAGTAAAATTTATAGAAAATTTGATGGCATCCTTTTTGATAGTAGGCTATAAATATCCTATACGTAAGCATTTGTGGGTTATAACATGTTTGCTATAGTGGCCATTAAAAATGCCCCCATTTGTTTGTTCAATAAGAGAATACCTCATCTTATATAACACAGTGGAGGTAGGAACCTTTAACATTAAAAAAATATTGGATTTTATATCAAAATACATACTTAAAATCTTGTTTATGAATCTGAGTCTTTTCATAAGAATCAAGTTGGGAGGATAAGTTTGGTGTTCTAGAAATTGAATGGTGTCTTTATACTATGGGCTTTATGAAATGGTAATAATATAAATATAGTAGATAAGTTAATTTTGAGGTTGAATAGAAGATGGATATTTTATTATTTAGATAATAATAGTGGGATTGGTACAAACTTGATGTGGATGAAAAAGTGATGGTGAAGAAGAAAGGCAATCAACAATAGAATTTTGATCTCAAGGGATAAGTTTGATGGTGAAAGAAATAAAGTATTTGGTGTGAATAGTTGTAATATGATGATAAGAAATGATATTATTTATTTTTTCATGGGTAAACACCACTTACTTGGTATTGAATTAGTTAGGAGTCACTTAAAGCATGCAAATATTGGATATCTAAATCAAGGGCTGCTCGCATGCCTAAGATTAAGGATTTGTACTCTACCATGCCATTAGTGACATCAGATGTTAGGAGAAAAGCTAATGGGATGACTTTTCCAAGAAGGATTGTAAGGATAAAACCTACCCCAACTCTTTAAAGGCATTTGGTACCATAAAAATGAAGGGTTCAAGTTCTTTGTGTAGATCAACATTAATTTTAAGGAGCTCTTCAGTAACTACTTTTGGTTTAGTAGTATTAGGGAAGATAAAAGATTCATTGAGATTACTTTCTTCAAGATCAGTAGTGAAGTTATGGAAGTAATGTTTAAGGGATATGGCTTGGTTAAGACCTTCAATATAGAGAATATTATCATTGGTAAGACTATCTTGATGGGGGTCAATATATTGCTTAGGATCTATGACAAGTTGATCAATGATGATTTATCTTTTGATATCTTTTTGAGTAATAATTTATAGATCAAATTACATGACAAGGACCATCCACTTGCCAATTATGTCTTTGGGAAGAAAAGATTTGGAGAGGAAGTGATGAAGGGGATTAGAATGGATGATAACATAAATGTTTTGATAAATCATATAATGTCAAAGTTTTTCAATGGTAAAATATATGGCAAGGCAATCAAGTTCAAATTTTTTGCAAAATTTTTCATAATCAATTAAGCCTAGAATAATATAGTATAAGGCATATTATCTTCTAGTGGTAAGAATTTCCCCAAGTGATATAGGTGTAGAAGAGGTATATAGGATCAAAGGTCAATTTTTTGAAGGGGGATGAAGAGTAAGTGGGTGAATCAATGATTATTTCATATTAACAAATGATTTTTTATAGGGATCCATCCACTCTAAAGCATTACCTTTCTTAAGAAGTTAATTGATAAAATAGATATGGTAAGCCATTTTGGGAATGAATCATATAATTTCCACAAGTTTATTGAGGTGAGTGTGAATGCCTGAAATAGATCAAGGGATGGGCATGTTGATGCTATCATAAATCTTGGTAAGGTCAACATCGATGCCATAGAGAGAAATTAAGAATCATAATAATTTTCCAAATGTGACATCAAAAACACAATTATAAGGATTTAGTCTAGCTTTGTATTTAAGAAGATGGTGAAAGATGATGGAAAGATCATAAACATGAGTCTTGAGACATTTAAATTTAGCAATAAGGTTATCCACATAGGTTTAAATTTTTTTTTGAATAAGATAATGAAAGATGTGAGTCATTTCCCATTGATAGGTATCTCTTGCATTTTTTAGGCTGACGGGGATTTTAACATAACAATAGGTGCCCCATTTTATGGTGAAATTTGTTTTATGTTGATCTTCGAGGGTAATGTGAATGTGGTTATATCTCAAGAAACCATCCATAAGAGACAACATTTCATAAATAGCATTAGAATCACCAATGGCATCTATAGAAGGTAAAGGGAAATTATCCTTGGGACAATAAAGATTAAGATTACAAAAATCAATATAGAGTTGAATGACCATGGTGAATTTCTTTTGAATAGGTACAATATTAGAAACCCATTCATAATAGTCCATGGGATTGATAAACTTAATTGAGAAGTTGGATAATTTATTTATGGCGTAAGGTGGAAAGTTTGGGTGTAAATTCATGTTTCTTTTAGTTCATAGGTTTGGTGTTAGGATAAGTGATGATATTATGCGCCACAATGGTAGGGTCAATACTAGGCATGTCTTCATAGGACTAGCAAAATTTATCATATTGATAATCTGTGAGTTAATGATAAATTATAATAAGTCAAGGATATAATGGATTACCATATTCAATGTGAGTAGTTTCTTTGATAAACATATCATTACCATATTGTAAATGATATGGTTCATTACGTAAAGAAGAAATTGGATTAGATTAGGGTTGATGCTAGAGATGAAGTTGTTTAAATAAGGGGATTTGTATTTAAAATTCCTAAGTTTATGATGTTGTCGAGGAATTTGAGGTTCTTAGGCATGAATCAATTAAAGAATGGACTCATCACTAAATAAATTGGGAAGAGGGACATAATACTCAACATATACTTTAAGATCAAGGATTTTATTACCATGGTGATCATATTGAGAATGTAGCTGATGGACATATGTGGCCTTGGCATCTAATGTAATCTTGGGAGTAGAAGGTGTAGGTTGATTAGAAGAGATTGGTGTCTTATTAGTTTCTTTGATGAGGGAATAATTGGATGTAATTATGGGATCTATAGGTGAAATAATATTCAAAAATGTCTAGATGTTTGGAAGAGAAGATTTATTCAACCACCCAAGGAGTGTCAAGAAGCAAAGAATTAATAAGAGGTACATGGCCTTCGGGAGATAATTCAAAATCGATGGAAATGGTGTGAACATCATGATTGAAAGCATGTATTTGAGATAATGTTTATGATAATATTGAACATCTAGGTCTTGGGATTGATCTTGGGAGATGATGTACTTATCATCATAGGTTGGAGATATGTTACATGCTTGAGATTCAGGAGGAACTTCAAAAGGGGAATTTCTGAGATCACTAAATTTGCATGGGGACATGATTAAAATATCTTTGAATAATTTGTCCACTCCATAGTCATTTCATGTGAAGGTGTCTTTTGGCTGATAAGGTTCCTGACCATTGCATGGAGGTGGAAAATTAGTTATTTCATCAATGAGAGGAATAATGAGATCAATAAAGAGGGAGGAAACCACTAAGATATAAGGAGGTAGCTTAGTAGTGTTGAAAGTATGTTACAATTCATTAGGTTTATCATCATCTGAATAAATACGAGTGACCTATAATTCTAGATTGATGTTGATGAATTCAAGTAAGGGAACACTAGTGATGGTAGGAATGGTAGAAATGCAATATCAAGATTTAGGATTGTGAAGTTGAATAGTCCAAGAGTTGGGATCAGCCTCATGTTTATACTATTTGATATTATATAGGAATTTGATACATTAGCTACTAGAAGAGGTGATGGCCCTCATTCTATGAGTCTAATGGTGGCCTAGGAGTATGTTATAGGATAGGGGCAAATGAAGTACCTAAGTTTAGTTCTAATGCTCTTATGTCTGATTATTAAAGGAATCCAAATACAATTGAGTGAATTTTTATTAGTTTTATCAAATACATAAAAGGTTAGGTAGGTTTACTTTAGATGATCCTTATTACAACCATGTTGTTGTATGAGCCACAAATATGTGACATTAATACCAAACCCTTAATCAACTAGAACTTTACAAATAATGGTATTATTAATTGTTATTTTAATGAGTAGGGTTGGATCATCAGCATAAAAAATAATCTCATCATTAATCATGTCCTCTTTAAGAAATAAAATGAAAGGTTTGGAAGAAGGACAAATGGATTCTATGGTATGGACATTGGTAGCTTGAGGGGCAATAGAGGGTGGTTATTCATCTATAGAAGATGGATCTTCAATTTACTATAATGTTACATGAGGAACTTATGATGATAAGGGAAATTATGAACTAAATCCATAAGGGGAATCTTTCAAGGCATGGATTTAATTTATTCATTAAAGTTTCAATATGATTTAGAAGAATAACCAATGTGAGTTTTAGAAGGTAAGGTAAATTTCAAAAGAAGGGAAGTGGTTAGGGGTTTGGAAGAAGGAGGGGATTACTCATAGGATTCTAAAGATAAATGAGTGGTTGTATTATCTTTGAGGAGTTGTTATTATAAATATAGTTTCTTAGGTTTGTGATGGGATCTTTGTGATCTAGTTTGAGATGATAATTGACCTTAACTATGTTAGCATATTGAGAATTATTGTAATATTGGTCATAGTCGACATAAATGGCATAAAAATACTTGGTATTTTTTTTATTATTAGATGTGGGAAAAAATTATTTGTTGTTAGAAGAGGAAGTTATAGGAGCTTGTTGTTTTTGAGAAGGGGTGTTTTATTCTTGATGATGAAGTTGGATCATGGATTCATGACTGAAATAATCAGCAAGCATGTAAGAAATAAAAAAATGTAATCCCTTGATAAGACTCATGGGAATGACCAATGTCAGTATGGAACCAACAAAATTGATTAGGGTCATACCATTTAGGAAGATTATGAGGATAATTGAAAGGTTTATAGGGTGCTAAGAACTATTTCATTTCTTGTACAGTTAGTGGTATGTGATAATATGGGGGATTTTTAGCTTTGGAAACTCCTAGTTTGGTTTAAGGAGTATTTCTAATGATGAAATTAGTACAAGTTTGAAAAGATACCTGAAGGAATTTGGTATTAGGTTTGAATTTCTTCATGAAGAAGTTTTGACGTTTGGCTTAGACAAGAGCTTTGTTAAGCATTTGAGGAGTAAAATTTCAAACCTTACATTGAAGCTAAGGAGTTAAAGTAGTTATAAAGAGTTTGAAAACATTATCATCCATCATGTTATGGTTGGATTTATGGGCTAGATATTTCCATCATTTGATAAAATCATGATTTAATTTGGTGGTAGATTACTTAGCATTAATAAAATGTCTAAGGTGGTTTTCAAGAAGGTCATTATGTTGAAACTCTTTAACTAGATGATTGACTAAATCTTGAAGTTGACAAATGGAATGTTGGGAAAGTTGGTTATACCATTATAATACATCACCAGTGAAGGTGTTAACTAGAAGTTTAGTTGTGGGAAAAGTATTATTTTGGATCCACTCTTTATAAAGATTTCCAAATGCTTAAAGAAAGGATACATGGTCTTTAGTTCCATCATACTTGATAGTTGGAGATAATTACCAATATCAATGGTAATGACGGAAGGAGCTAAAGGCTCATTTTGGACATTTTAAAGAATTTGTTTATTCATTATAGGTTGAGGAATAATATTTCTTGAGGCATCTCTAGGAAGTGGAGGAATAAAATTTGGATTATCTTGATGATTTAGAACTAGAGGTTAATTAGCAATATTGATCAAATTACATTATAATTGCATCATTTGAGAGATGTTCAAAGTTTGCATTATGTTCATTTTTTATATGAATTGTGTAAGAAGTTGAGTCATATCAATTGGTGGGTTGTTTTTTATATGAGAACTCCTTCAATTAGTATTAGGTGGAGGGTTATTGGAAGGTGGATTAATAGTGGGATTGTTGGATATACTTATGTCAATTTATCCCAATTTATATTGAAAATCTTAAAGATGAGGGTTGTCTTGATAGGTACAAAAAGGATCAGTTTCACGTACTTCATCTTGATGTGTGATTTGAACCATGTTAAAATCCATAGATGGAGGGGAAGAAGTACTCGAAGAGTGAGGGTTGTCTTTGGAGGTAAATAAAGGGAGGAAATAATACCCATTATAGTGTCAAAATGAATTTAAGTTATCCAAGAAGATTCTAATAGGGGATTTCATGATGTTTTGAGGAAATGAACAAAATCTTTAAGAAGAAGAGAGAAATCATGGACAAAGAAATAAGTTGGATAGATAGAAGATCAAGGTTAGTAATCATATACAAAGTCAAATGGTTTGATTGTGTATTACTAAAAGGGGGCTAAGAAGAGTAGAAAGTTGACTAGATCGACTATATACTAGTAGACATAAGGCAAAAAAAGATATAGGGTCAACCAAGTCAACTTATTACTATAATATAAGTGGTATATAATGTTGGAGACTTTTCATTTATTTCATGGTGATGTCATGGAGGTTTTTGAGTGAGTGGATGAAGTACCTTGAAGACTAAGTAACAATGACAAAGTGTGTAATGTGCTTGTTTTAGTGTGCTTAAAGTTGGCTTGGTTGATCTTTAGTTTTGGCATGGTTATAGATGCTTAGGGATGATTATGGAGTATTTATCATGTTAAAGGGGTATTATTAGAGAATTTATATTATTGGAGATCTTGTGTGCATAAGTTTAATTCATCTAAAATTCCATAGTTTTCATCTAGATAGTTTGGGTTTAGTGGCAGAAAATCTAAGTAGGCAGTTTGCTAATGTCACCATTTACACGTGTGGATGAGTCAAGGGGATTTGTTCATATGGTTGTGATAAAATTATCCCATAGTTTTTATTAAATAAATCTAAAATAATTTTCCTAATCATAGTCAAAGATATGTGGGTGTAAAGTTAGGCTTTTAGGCATTTTGATACTATTTTCCCATACTTAGACAAATTTTCAATAAGCCAAGAAGAGCTGAATAAGTGTATTGATGAAGTTATATCTCTAACATGTGGATGTGTAAAGAGAAGGAGATCATTTTTTTTAATTTATTTTTGTGCTTAGTTGATCTGTGCTAAATTTTAGGCCATGCACTAAAGTGCATGAAAACATATGCATGTGCAAAGTTGGATTTCCAAGAAAGTTCTAGACATAGTTGGCTTAAAGGAAGGAATTTTTGAGAAGGAATTTTAATGGTGATATATCTCACTCATGTGAAGGTTTCAAGATAAATTTGATACATGGTTGGATTATCTTTTTAAAATTGATCATATGGACTAAATTTTAGATCATGCATCTAAACGTAGAAAAAGTTATTGAGGCTCAAAGTTGGCTAATCAAATATATTACACTGGTCCCCATACTTAGTCAATTTTACACAAGGTAATGTTTGATAAAATATATAAGAGATAGACGATGCACATTTTCTCTAAGAATTTAGGAAGTAGTGAGATGGTGCCAAGTGTACTATGTTTAATGGTAAGCAAAGATAAAGATCAAGATTATTCCAAGGATCAACGGTGAGAGAGAGATCATAAAAATAGAGATATATGGTGCATATTAAATTTAAGAGGCCAAAGTGATAGTTATTTATATTTTTTAAATACTGAGCTACATACATACATTCAATAGAGTGCATTGAGTTAAAGTTTCCAGATTACATGAGATGAGGTCAACTATCATGTTTAACATTTAAGCATTGGTGCCTGTGTTAAAGATCAAAAAATATTGGTGTGTGTTTAATCTGATCAGAGAGGACATGAGATGAGATCATGATGACTGAGGTTTAATTGTGACTGTTTGAATTTGAATATTTGAATTTTGTAAAGGAAAAGACCATTGTCTAGTTTTTGTGCCATATATTTCAATCAAGAATGAATTTGCTCATGATATAAAAAGAGAATTTGTAGAGGATTATAAGGAACATATGTAAATATGAAATTTGATGTCTAATTATATACATATACAAATATATTAAGCTCTAAATTTGACCATGTTTTTCTATATGTTCAAAAAGTAACCTAAGAAAGGTAATTGAGCTTGTTTTGATGTTATTTTGATATCTCATGATGAATTGACTATTTGGGAGTGTTTTATAATCCATAAGGATGATTTATGTGAATTATGAAGGTTTGATCAGTCATATGTATTATTAATAAAGGCTTATAATGTGACTGTGTGTTCACTCATAATGACTATGTGCACATAATATTGTTTAAGCATTTGTGCTTAAGAAGAAGGGTATTGTGATGGATATGGACACTTAAGGAAGACATATAGATCATTTGGAATAGTTTAATGAGTTTTAAAATGTTCCTATGTTATTTATTTTCTCATATAAATTTCAAAGAGTTGAATTGGTCTCCATAGGACCTAAGAGTGACTTAGGCCTATTTGAAAGTGGATTGTGCTTAAGTATGACCCATGTGAGATGCCTTAAGGGTGAAGGCATGTGTTGTGGCCAATAGGAAATATTGTGATATTTTTCATTCATGATTAATTTATATATATCGAAATCAAATATGATGATTTCTAGATTTTGTGTGGAAGACTTGTGAGAGAGACTTGTTCAAGGTGTATGTGAGAGTTGTGGAGTGAAGGAGAGGTAGAGTGCCCACTTTTTGAATTAATGAGTAGAATAGTTTTTTGAATATGTGTATGGCCTTTAGGTCATGTTAATAATGTTATAATAGTGCTATTTATATTTGAGGATATGTGAAGAAGTTTGACTGTGCATATCAGGATAGTTTTAGTAAAGAATGAGAAAGATTGTGGCATACATATGTGAGAGGCATGTTTGAGATAAAGAGAGAGTTTGTGAAGGGGTCATAAAAATATATATCCATCATCAGGTGTTAAATACATCATTTATAAGGTGGATGTTTTCAAATGAGGTTCTAAAGCACTTGGTCTTCCTTAGGGGTAGTTCCTCTTTATGAAATAGGTGTTTCACTAAATACATTTGGTCAAGAGGATATGATTAAGGTTTTCTAGTCTAAAGGAGTTCATTAGTCTCTTATTTTTAATTTATTATAGGATATTATTCCATGTGTTAGATACTCGAGATTGGTTTCTATTCCCCATGAGGGCTTCTCATAAAAACTATGTGTTATGTGTTTGATCTTGTTAATGTTGCTTGATCAAATTGATATATGCTAATTAGTTAATAGTTTAAAAGATTGCAATTTAAACTAAAATATCTAGGTTCACTGATTCACCCCCACTCTTAGTTATTGTACCTCTAAAAATTGGTATAAAAAAAGTCTGTTTTAAAGGCTTAATATCTTTAATATGATCTAAGGTACAATATGGGTAATCATCAAGTATTTTTCTCTACTAAGCAAGCACTGATGTTTAATGGATCCAATTATGCATTTTGGAGTCCTAGGATGAGGACATACATTATGTCTCTAGGGTTTGATGTTTTGAAATCTATTTTGGATGGATATGTTACTCCTAATTTGCCTATATCTAGTGTTGTAGATAAGAAGTTATTTGAGAACAATTCCAAGGCAATAAATGTTATAACTTGTGGTCTTTTAGAGACTGAATACTCCAAAGCCATCCATTGTAAATTTTCTAAAGAGATATGGCACAGAATGTAGATCATTTATGAAGGAGATTCAAAGGTCAATATTTCCAAGTTGTAGACTCATAGAAGGTTATTTGAAAGTCTCAAGATGAATAAAGAAGATACTATGGCATACTTTTTGCAAAGAGTTGATGAGATAGTGAACATCATTATAGGTCTTGGAGATAACCTTAAAGAAGTTATTATAGTTCAAAAGGTATTAAGGTCCCTATCCCTTAAGTTTGATCTTAATGTATCTATTGAAAAAGAAATTCATGATCCTACTCAACTAATGTTGGATGAACTATATGGGATCCTTACTGCCTATGAGATGAGGAAGAATGATGATATAAAACCAAATAAAGAAGTAGCGTTCAAGAAATAGATGAATCCAAAGAGGATGTTACAAGGTAATAAACCCAAAGAGGATGACATTTATGATATATATGAGGAGGAACTAATTAATTTTATTTCAAGGAAATTGAGAATAATTTAAGGCAAGTATAAAGGTAAGTTACCCCTCAAATTCTTCAATTGTGGTGAGATAGGATATTTTTCTAATAAACACCCTCATAAGTATAAGAAGGATGATGATGAATAACATGATAAAGTTCATGATGATGGTGAGATATCTTTTAAGTTTGATAAAATAATAAAGGGATCTAGAAGGTTTGATAATAAGAAGAAGTACTTCAAGGACAAAAAGTGTCTCTACACCAAAGAAGATTGCATTTCATTAGATGAGAGTGAAGAAAGTGACTCAGAGTATGATCATAAAGATGATGGTCCTTTTGAAGATAGATCCCTTTCCATGGATGAGGAAGAATGTTACTCACATAAAAAGGAGTCTAGTTGGAGTGATTCAAATGATTATGAAAATGAGGTGAACTATGAAACTACATTAAAAAAATGATCATAAAGAACTAAAGATTGAGAAGAAGATCGATAAGAAGATGAAATCTATACTCAAGGAAATTGAGGAGAAATTCAGTGTATATGAGGTAAGCATAAATGAAGACACCAAAGAGTATGGATATATAGTCAAGCATCTTAGTTGTTAATTTAAAATCCTATCTACATTCTTAAAATCTAAATAAGATGAATGTACAAGGTATGTCACTAAAAATGAGTAATAGAGATATGATTTAGAGAAATCTACAAGAAATGTAAAATCATTTGTCAAATTTGACAAAATTTCTAATGATTTGGATGATCTCCTAAAGAGTCAAAAGTTAGCTAGTGACATATCTAGATTGGGTTTTAACGAAGAGCCTAAAGTTACTTCTCAAGTTGACATGAATGTCAATAAGAGTAAGGTATATCAGCTTTTGAAGACAAATCATTAGACAAAGAAATAAGGTGCTAGTATAATTAATACAAAGTAGATGAGGCAACCAAATGCCTTGAGGTATGAAAATTTCAATTGTTACTCCTATACTATAATTAGTTTGAGCATAGAGCTAGAGAATGTAGAAGACCTATTAAAAATTAATATTCATGAAAATATGATGGGGGGCATTATTAAAAAGGAGTGAGAAAGGTTTAATGATTAAATTTTCATGATATATGACACTTTTTAAAACATTTTCCATTTAAGGTAAGGCAAGTTGAGTTTCCTTTAAGAGATATTGAGTGCTATAGTTGTTATGAACTAGGATACATTGTAAGATTTTGTCCAAATATGTTAGGATGTAATGAAATTTTTGAAAAAGGTATGATGTGCTTCAACTATAAAAATAAAGGTCACATTGCTAGATTCTATAAATAGAGACCTACAAGTTAGAATAAGTTTAATCAGTCTCCTAAAGTGCAAGGAAGAAGTAAAGTCAACTCATGAAATCCAAAGCTGGTAAGTGTGAGTCATGATGAGTATTTAGGTCTAATTAATCTATTAAAATGGTGATGATTGATACAAATGTTGAAGAGTTCCAAGAGCTTTCATTGACTACTCATGTTGTAATTGAAGATACCAAGCTTAAGGAGAAGACCAAGGTATTAGTTGAGGCTAGTCCTGAGATGTGTATGGATCTAAGTGAACATCTTGATATTATTGAGCAAGATTCATACAAAGAACATCAATTGATATTATCTATTGATGAGGTTCCAAGCTATAAGGTTGATGCTTCAAATGTAAAGGGATGTCAAGACTCCATAGTTTTTCTATGTTGTCAATTCTATCTTAGATGAAAAGGAGAGTGATATAGAAAAGGAACTAGTTGTCATACTTTAGAAAAAAGAGAATAAGAACAAGATCAAGAAGTCTTATAGATATAAGAGGATTCTAGTGGTTACTAAGGATATCTGGGCCACTCCTAACTTCACTTTGTTTTAGGAGATTATGGTGTAAAAGATATTCAGAAGGTCTTATAAGGCTAAATAAGAGTGTTTTTAGTTGGATTAGGTATGTCTAAGTGAAAAATATGCTAAAGGGATGTCATGATGTTGATAACTATATATGGAGCAGTTTGAAGGGTCAAATTAAAGGTTCCCATATGGAAAAGGAGGATTGTGATTTATCAATATAATATTTTTTCATAGAAAGTTCTTTTGACCATATTCTAGAATAATCTAGGTGTTTTTGTGGTCTAAAGGTATGTTGAAGTCAAATTGGAATTTTTTTTAGCTCTCAAGTTTCCTAGTTTGTGCTTAAGAGTATGCAGGTCCTGAAATGGGTTATAGGAAGTCAAGGTTCCTAATGGTGTAGAAGATAAAATATTGTTCCAAAAGTATGTGATGGTTGTCTTTAGGTGTACAATATTTTTTATATGTGGATGTGATCGTAAGGTGCTATGTTGACTGTAAGGTACTATGTTGACCTTAATTGTTTTAAGATTTTAAGGTTTTGGGATCTACTAAAAAAGTGGTTTAGCATATGAGTTGAGATATGAGGTTTCTTAATAGGTTTAATGGGATAAATGGGTTATCAAATAAAGCTTGATAGATATTTGAAGGTTTTTGGTTCTCAAGTTAGTTAAGTTTTTTTTAAGTTGGAAGCCTAATTGGATAGTTGGTTTATGAAGGATATATATTGTAGAAGATAAGTAGTTGTTTAAAACTAGTGTGCTTGAGGGGGTATATGAGATTACTCTAGATATGAAGTTTCAGGTCTTGAAGTTGTGTTTACAAAAATTTATGGGCTCTCCAAGTTTTAGGTAGGGCTATAAAGAGTCCAAACAGACATAGTCTTATAGATGTGCTTTTCTGACTTTCTCAAAAATATCAAGGCATTAGTATTTCAAGGTGAGTTATTAGGTTATTTTTAGTGCATGTTTTCTATTTGGTAAGTGGAATGAATTTCTATTGGTGGTCCTTGAGGTGGTTTGAGAGAGAAGGCTAGTAAGCCTATGAGGTGGTTCCTCATGGTGTATAGAGATTTGAAGATGCTCGAGAGGTGAAATGGCTCAAAAATATTAGGGGGAGTCCCTATAAAATATATCTTGGTAATTTACATTATATTTTATTGTTTTGTGTGTTCTTTCTTCATTGATTATTGTGCTTGGTTGAAGAAGAGTGTTGGCATGGAGCAAGAGGAAGTTGTCAAGGCAATAAGACATTAGGTCAAGGTAAGGGGGAGTTTGTATCATATTTATAATATGATCCTTTCCTATTTTATGGTCTTTTTAGGTCCTTAGGATCAGATTGCTTCCCACTTTGTCATTGTGTCAAAGGGGGAGAAAGTTTCTATTGTGAAAGTTCTTGAAGAGAGAGAAGGTGAGATGAATGATTTTTGTTGAAATTAATGATAGAAGGGAAGATTGTTGAAGAGTTTTTAGTGATGTCATGGTGATGTCATTGATGTATCCTCATGAGTGGATGAAGTGTTTTGATACCCTAAGTAATAATGATAAAGTGTGTAATGTGTTTATTCTAGTGTGCTTGAAGTTGTCTTGGTTGATCTTTAGTTTTTGCATGGTTAGATATGTTTAGGGACGAGTATGGAGTTTTGAGCATGTGAAAAGGGTCTTATAAGAGGTTTTATATGATTGGAGAGATTTTTTTAAAAATTTGAATTCATCTGGTATTCTATAGTTTTCATCTAGATAGTTTGGGTCTAGTGGCAAAAAATCTGAGTAGGCAATTTGTTGACATCAACATTGCCACATGTGGATGAGTCAGGGGGCGTTTACCATATGGTTGTGATAAAATTATTCCCTAGTTGTTATGAACTAAATATTAGGTCATTCGCTTAAGCACATTCAAATATATGTGGGTGCAAATTTAGGCTCTCAAACATTTTAACAGTGTTTTCCCATACTTAGCCAAATTTGTAATGAGGCAAAAGTCAAGTAAGCATATTGATGAAGTTATATCTCATACATGTAGATGTTTTAGGAGAAGGTGATCATATGGTTTTTTCAAATTTTTACCTAGTTTATTTGTACGAAATTTTAGGTCATGCACCGAATCACATTAAAAGATATGCATGTGAAAAGTTGGCTTTCTAGGCAAGTTTTAGACATAGTTGGCTCTATGGTAGAAATATTGAGAAGAAATTTTAATGGAAATATATATCACTCATGTGAATATTTCAAGATTAGTTTGATATAAATTTAGATTTTATTTTGAAAGGTGATCATATGGTTCAAATTTTAGATCATGCATCTAAGCATAGAAGAAGTTTTTGAGGTTCAAAGTTGGATACTCTAATAGATTGAAATGGTCCCATACTTGGTCAATTTTGCACAAGTTAATGTGTGATCAACTCTCCAAGAGATAAACCATGTGTATTTGCTACAAAAAGTTAGGAAGTAGTGAGATGGTGTGAAGTGTTCTATGTTTGACATTGAGTAGAGATAAATATAAAACTTCTTCCAAGGATTAACAATGAATGGTAGATCATACAAATAGAGATCAATGGTGTGTATTAGAGTGAAGAGGTCAAAGTTATAGTTGTTTAGACTTTTTAAAGACTAAGCTATGTATAGAATATTGATGGAGCACATTGAGTCAAAGTTTCCAGATTGCATGAGATGAGGTCAATTATTGGATGTTTAAAAATTGATCATTATCACTTATGTGTTAAATTAAAAATAAGATCAATAGTGCATGTTTAATATAAGTATTAATTACATGAGATGTGATAATGATGACCCAGGTTTAACTATGACCATTTGAATTTGAATATTTGAAATTTATAAAGGAAAATCCCAGTGTCTAGTTTTTGTGACATATATTTTAATCAAGAATGAATTTGCTCATGGTATAAAAATTGATGTTGTAGAATATTCCAAGTTGTATTTGGAAATATGAAATGATGTTCTTATTTTATATACAAAAAAATATATTGAGCTCTAAAGTTGGCTATGTTTTCATATATGTTCTGCAAGTAACCCAAGAAAGGTAATTGAGCTTATTTTGATCTTGTTTCGATATCTCATGATGAATTTACTATTTGGGAGTATTTTAGACTCCATAAATATTATCTCTATTCATTATTAATGTTTGATAAATAATATGTAGTATGAAAAAAGGATTAGAAGGTGACTATGTGGTCACTCATAATGACTATGTACACCGAATATTGTTTAAGCATTTTGTGCTTAAGAAGAAGGGTATTGTGATGGATATGGAAACTTAATGAGGAAATATAGATCATGTGGCATTGTTTCACAAGTTTTAAAATGTTCCTATGTTATTTATTTTCTTGAAGAAGTGTCAAAGAGCTGAATGGGTTTCCATAGGACGTAAAAGTGACTTAGGCTTATTTGAAAGTGGTTTGTGCTTAAGTATGACCCATATGAGATGCCTTAAGGGTTAAGGAATGTGTTACGTCCAACAATAATTATTATGAAATTGTTAATTCATGATTTATCTATATATATTGAAATAAAATATGATGATTTCTAGGCTTTATGTGGAAGACTTATGAGAGAGATTTGTGTAAGGTATATGTGAGAGTTGCAAAGCAAAGGAGAGTAGAGTTCAAAAATGATGAAATAATGAGTAGAATAATTTTTTGACTATGTGTATGTCTTTTATTTCATGATCCTATTGTCATAATAGTTCTCTTCAAATTTTAGGATATGCAAAGAGTTTTGATTGTGCATATGAGGACAGTTTGAGTGAAGGAGAAAGACTGTGGCATGCCTATGTGAGAGGCCTATTTGAGATAGAGAGAGAGTTTATGTAGGGTTTCGATAAATATAGATCCATAAGTAGGTGTTTAAGACATCATTTCTAAGCTAGAGGTGTTTAAAGGAGAGTCTAAAGGACTTGGTCTCCCTTAGGGGTAGTTGCTCCTTATGAAATAGGTGTTTCACTAAATACCTTTGGTCAGGAGGATATGATCAAGTTTTGTTGGTCTAAAGGAGATGATCAATTTATTTTTCATAATTTCTTATAGGATAGTAGTCCATGTGTTATATAATTGAGAGTGGGTTTTATTCCCCATGAGGGTTTCTCACCATAATTATGTGTTATGTGTTTGATCTTGTGTATGCTTTGACTAAATGATCTCTCTTATTAATGTTTCTTGATTAAATTGATATATGTTGATTACTTAATAGTTTAAAAGATTGTAATTAAAATTGAAATATATAAACTCACTAATGTACCCCCTCTCAGTGATTATGCCTCTAATAGATAAGGGTAAATGGTCAACCAAGTTGACTGAGTACTCCAAATAGGGTATGAAACTCAACCTAATAAGGATAAAGGGTTGACTAGGTTAGCTTAGTAATGTAACATGACTGGAAAAAGGGATACAAAGTCATACAAGTTGACTCAACAATATAGATGAGGAAAAAAAATCCATATGAGAATTTATCAAATAGAATAATAGTGTCTTAAAATAGGGAAAGATTTTTAATATGATTGAAGAATGAAATTAACTCAAACATACATATAATTGGATCAATGTGAGTGATCCAATTGGGGCACACAACACAAATCTTTGCACCAATGTTGAATAATGCAAGTTTTTGCAATACAACACATAATGATCAGAGAGAAAGCAATTAATTGAAAAGTAAGTGTTAAACAAGTGGTCATCTTGAGTGTTATTAGATTATTATAAAGTGTTATTTTAAGTGTAATAGGGAAATTGGCTAAAAATAGGGAACTAGAAAGAAATCTATGGCTAGTTTCATGGTGTTTAGGATGAAAGGGATCTGTGTCAATAGTGTTATTAGCTTGGTATTGGGACCTATCCCCTCACTTCACAATATTTTAGTGATAAGGGTGTTGGGTGCTTTTCTGATATATACGATTAATCATGTGTTTATACTTATCTAGAAAACCAAGTCGGATTCCCCCTTGGTAATGAAATCAAATTAGGTAGGCCTTAAGAGGAAAAATGTTAAATGTATTTTAAATATTGTGTGATTTGGTAGATTATGCAAAAAGAGGAAAATAGTGTAACTAAATGATAATTTAAAAAAACCACTATTTAGACTATGTGAGCTACTATAAGCATGCAAACAATTGAAAATAAAAGTGTTAATTAATTACTATCAAATAGTTATTAATTCTAAAATGAAGAATGGCATAGATTTAGTTTAGATAATGCTATATGAAACTAGTATATAATAGAGTCAACTAGGTTGACTTATTCTTTTAGATAAAATATAGGATACATAACTAAGTTGAATAAGTTGACTTAGTTTGTTATAGGGTTATATTTTTTAATATTACAAACTTGCATAAATAGAACTATATTGAAGTAATGAATTGATAGAGAGAAAGAGAGGAAACTTGGTGGGATAGAAGATGATTAGGATTACAATTTTTTTTCTAAAGTGCCTTGAATTTTGATTTCAAATTCTAAAGACCAAAGTGATTAGTTTGATGAACTTATATAAAACCTTATGTGTTGAAGCAAAATAGCCCTATGTACTGAGGAAAGATGACAAAGTCAACCTATTTGACTTAGTTTGTTGATCTATATGTTAAATGAGAGATTAAGTGAACCTATTCAACTTAGTTTGTTGATATAGATGTTGATTGAGAGACTAAATTGACTTGTTTGACATAGTTTGTTGATTTGGATACTCACTAAAAGACTAATCCAACCTATTTAACCTAATTTATTGATCTAGATGCTAATTGAAAGACTAAGTTGACATGTTCAACATAATTTGTTATTTGATATTGAAGAAGATTATTGTGTTAGCCTATCTAATCTAGTAACCTATATTTGATGAAGAGCTGCATTGAAATAATAGAGTCATTTTGATATGACTATGTATTGAACCTATACACAAAAGTTAGAACTATATCGATTGGTTCAACATAGTATCAAAAATATAGAAAAATAACAAAATGATAGAAATAAAAGTGTGAAATAAAACTTTCAAGGGTTAAATTCATGTTAGGTTCACCAGAATGTATGCAATGGGAAATATAAGAGATCTAAAAATTAATCCTAGCTCAAAAAAGATAGATCCTACTTACACTTCTAATTGGTGATACATTATATAATCAAGGTCATGACCAATATGGATCTACTAGACCTAACCAAGGGATCTCTTACCTCAATAAATTCACTAGGGAGGGTTCTAAAGCCTCCAGTTAAGAAAAACTACATTATAACCCTAACTGGGACCTATATTTTTATATTTACTATACTAATAATAATTAAAACAAAATTATAATCTAGTTCTAACTAAAGATTATGACCCAAATCCTGGGTTAGTAAACATAAAATTAAATATGCATAAGAAAATCATAATTAATCTATGTATGGTTAAAACCCTAATGCAAGGAGAGATAAATTTATCCAAAATCCATTACTTATGCTACTTCTTTCTACTAAAGAGAGGAGTAAAGTTAAACATATTTACCTTGAAGATGAACCCATCAAGAAACAATCTCTCCCTTGGCCAAAGGTGCTTCACAATAGGTTTTTATGGTTTTTAAAGATCACTAAGAAAGGACAAATCATTGAAGACTTCTAAAAAAAATATGATTCTTCTCCAAGTAGAAACCTTAAGCTAAGACTCCTTACGTAGAATAGTGAAAGATCAGATTGTAAAGAAGTGTAAATTAATAATTATCTCTTTTTGTCTCTCTAAGAATGGCGAACTAGATGTCTTTATATATGAAGATCTAATCCTAAAACTTTTGAATGTTTAGGTCGACAAGGTCAACTTGATCAACCTAGTACCATAGTTGACAAAAATAAACTAGGTCATAAACTTGGTTAGCTAGGAACCAACCTAGACCCTAATAAGTTTTGACAATAAGAATACAAGGTCGATGTGGTTGACTATTTAATGTAAACTATCAAAAAGGGATTTTAGGTTAGGTAAGGACTAATTAATGTGGCAAAATACTAGAAGAGGGTGAAAATATGAGGCAAATATTAGGGAAATGTTTTTAGGTGTTGGTTGGATTGATAATAAGTGGTAATAAGGGACAATAATCCTACAAATCACTAATGGTCTACCCACCACTTTCTTAGTGTACCCATTAAGGTGTGCACTTAGAGATATTGAGACTCGATGGGTTCCTATAAGATATAAGACATCTATAATTGATAAAGGTTGAAAATATTATGTGTACAAACCATCAATATTTTATGCATTTAAAATGGTGGTGAGTATATAGGTAATAATTTTGAGTAAGTATATACAACAAATAAAACTGAACTAAAATGCAAATTTTCATATATTCCTTAGTATATTGATATTATAGAGTGAAATAATAGGTCCTTGAAGGAAATGGCCAATTGTATGGTACACTTCAAGTCTATTACACCTCAATATTGGGTCGAGGCCATAATTAATGCTTGTTATATATAAAATTGAGTTCCTCATAAAAAATTTAAGGGAGTTACTCATTTTGAATCTTAGAATAGTAAAAAACACATAGTGGAGCACTTATAAGTGTTTAGATCTTTTGTTATGGCCTATATTTCAAAGAAGAAATATAATGCAATTAAAACTTAGAGTCTATATTCCATATTAGTTGGATGTTAGGAGGGTGTTAATAGATACAGGTTTCTCCATCCCATAAATCATAAGTTATTAATTAAGAGAAGAGTTAATTTTCAAAGGGTCCTTTTAAATCCACACTTGACACTTCTCCCCCTTACAGGGACTATGATTTGATAACAATTTTGATGATTCATATTTACTTGATCAAATTTTTGATGATCCAAATTCCTCCTCTAGTTATGATGACGTGAGTAGTGATGAGGATTTACCTCCTTATTCTTCCAAAATATATTCATATAATGAGTAATATCATGCTAAATATCAATTGACTATTCCTCTTTGGGATAGAAATACACTGCAAAGTGATGGTCAATGGGTTGGAGATCCATCAAACAATAGACAAACATATTCATAACTATAGAATGCTACACAAGATTTTATTTCATATGTTTCTAATTTGTAATAATTTAAATCACTCTTGAGTGGGATAGTTCTATGTAAGAGGAGTATGGGTTCTTGGGGAGAGTAAAACTTTAGATTTAGTCCCTCTTTCTAAGGGAATAAAACTTGCTTGATGTAGGTGGATCTACCAAATAAAATTTGTAGTATATGGGTCCATAGATAGGTTCAAAGGACATTTGGTAATAAAGGGTTTTTCATAGGTACCTATAATTTAATATGCCAATATATTCACCTTGGTATCCAAAATGAACTCAATTCAGCTTACTCTCATCATTATTACAACACATCATTTTGATGTTCATCATATGGATGTGAAAAGTGCCTTTCTTCATAGTGACCTCAAAGAGGAAATATATATAGTGTAAACACAAGGATTTATGGAATATTACTCTTTAGTTAAATTTTTTTGGAAATCTATCTATGACATCAAATAAGCTCCTCAAGCTTGGTATGCCAAAATGAACTCCTTTCTTCTTTAGATTTAGTTCACTAGATGCCATTCTAATATGAATGTCTACATTTTATAGCAATATGATTCTTTTTTAATTATGGTTCTCTATGTGGATTACCTATTTATCATATGGATTTATTCATGCACTATTATAGTAGTGATAACTACTTTGCCTGAAAAGTTCTCAATGAGTGACTTGGACTTGTTGCATTAGTTCCTCAAGATTGAAATTTCTTAGTCTAACTCTAAGATCACTATTGCATAATCCAATTATGCTCATGATTTATTTCATGGTTTAACATGGATAATTATAAGCTATATCCAACTCATTTTATATATGATGTGAATCATGAGGTTTATTTTCCATCTCATTTGGTTGATGTTACCTTGTATCTATAACTTGTTGGGGGTCTAATGTAACTTACAACCATTAGACCTAATATTTCATATGCAGTGGGAATGGTCTCAATATTTATGTAAGAATAAATGATCTACACTAGAAATAAGTTAAGAAAATTCTCCACCACATAGTTTTGAGAATCACTATGGAGTAAACATAAAAATTAACTTTTTTGGTTATACAAATTTAGATTGCATTGTTGATATTCAAAATCATAAGTCTACAATAGGCTACAAAATCTAACTCTATTTAGTTTTAATTAGTTATTCAAGAAAGAATTATAATGCTATTTTTTAATCTTGTATAGAGGCAAAATATAAAGTATCTATTAATGCTACCACTAAGGCTATTTGGATTTAAGGGATCCTCACTGAGTTTGGCATCAATCTTTAATGACCAATAATCATCTTATATAACAACCAAAACACAATATATATCTATAGGAATTAGGTACTCCATCAATAGAATAAGAATATAAATATTCACATGCATTTCATTTGGTATCTCCTCCATGATAAAGTCATTGGTATTTGATACATCTATAAAATAGAACAGATTGTTGATATATTCACTAAACCCTTCATCAAGAGAAAGTATCTTAATTTTAGGTGTTTATTTGGATTCAAGTAGCTCCATATTATTCCTCATCTAGGGGATCATCTCTATTTACTTGGGTACTTTATAAGGACCTTGTGTCGGGACCCAATAATTCTACACACCTAAGTTATGCTTAAGGGGTATGCTAGTGTAGGCTTTTTACCACTATGTGGTTTTACTTACATAGTCTAGTCAGCTTTATTAGGTTTAATAAAGGTCATTAGATAATCCCATATCCATGAGGATTTTGGGACATGTTTATTTTCCACTTATATAATGAGTATTCTTATGTATTTGGATAATGATTATTAATACAACATTTGCTTTTGAAGACAAGCTTCTTTCTTTGAGTTGTTTATTTTGGATTTCACTACTCCATATAGGTTTTTTTCATGTGCATTCGATACTATCCATTTGATCATCAATTATGGCCTAGTATGATAGATAATACATGGATGAATAGATGTAAAAAAATCTTATTCATTGGGGCCATGTCAATTTGAGGGGCATCTCATTCCATATATTACATTGTTATAAGTTATATCTTTCAATGAACTTTTCCATTTATCAAGTTGAGATAAATTTTTGATTATACATATATTCCTTGTGTTTACATTAATTATAGTGATAAATTTCATGGATTATTTACTTGATATGATTTGACATTGACATATATTGATAGTGTAGACTAGTTTAACTTGTTCTATGCTTCATTATTGTTATTTAAATTCCTATAAGTTAGTCATTGAATATCATTTTTTATCTCTTACTTTAGTTTATATTTTTTAATTTAGATTATCATTATATGCATATTTATTTTGGTGCTTTAATTCTCTTATTTATTTTAATTATTTGATGTATCATTGCATGCCTCTTTATTTGAACATTTGTCTTCTTTTACTATTTTTTATTCATTGAGTTTTCCTTACATGGATATTTATTTGACCCCTTTCATTTTGTGACATTTTATTTTCCATTGTGTGTGGTGCTTGCATTTTGTGACATTCAGTGTTATACGTGTGATTCTATTATGTGAATCATATCCATGACATTGATTGCTTATGAGTGGATATATATATATATATATATATAGGATTATTTACTAAGGTTTTTATGTTTTTTGGTTTCATGATATAAATCATACACCTACCTATTTGTGTTTGGTGTGATGATCCATATCATGCACCTTTGATGTGTAATCTATTATTCAATGCTTATCTCAGTGATGGTTAATTGTGTGTACGTAATTGTTGTATTTATCTTGACATTGTAGTTTTATGACTTACATTGCATGTCTCATATATGATTTGAAAATATATACATACTATGATGACATATTATAAAAATCTTAGTAAATTATTCTAAATGATTTAATACTTATATATAACATGAAATGGCTAATTATTTTATTTTGAGATGATTAATTCATAGGGTGTACATCTATCACCTCAAAAGGGAGACATATTAGTGAGCTTGCCAAAGACAATAAAATCTCCATTTGAAGAAAATTTATATTTTTTGATGAATTACATGATTCACATAGTTTATATTGGTTAAGATTATGGGACAAATTTTTGTATATTGAGACATAATTTTAGGGTTTATACAATGCATAATTATGCACATATTTTATAGGAACATAAGTTATAGTTTTCTATATTTTTTATATTTTGGAAAAATTGATGTGTGTGTGTGTGTGTGTGTGTGTGTGTGTGTGTGTGTGTGTGTGTGTGTGTGTGTGTGTGTGTGTGTGTGTGTGTGTGTGTGTGTGTGTGTGTGTGTGTGTGTGTGTGTGTGTGTGTGTGTGTGTGTGTGTGTGTGTGTATTTGTGTGCATATAATTATATATCATGTTGGTATATATTGGATAAAATTATGGATG
>JARHVA010001459.1:2217500-2235000 GCA_037957365.1 Torreya grandis | reverse complement strand
GTTTAGGATCACCATCACATGTGTAATAACCTAAAGTGGCAGAGTACATATTGATGAAAACATTATTCCTAAATCCAATCAAATAAGTGAATAAACTAGCCCAAAAGAAGACCTTGTCCAGGAATACATGCAAATACAAAGGTAAGTGTTTTAAAATTATCATTGATAGTGAGATTACACATAAATTGGTTTCTATATAAATGGTTGAGAAAGTAAGATTAGAAATACTGACACATCCTAAGCCATATAAAGTATCTTGGCTCCAAAAGTCATATCTAGTCCTAGTCAATGAGATATTTAAGGTTGATTTTTAGATTGGTAGCTATAAGGACGAGTTACTTTGTGGTATTATGCCTATGGTTATTTATCATGTGTTTTTTCATAGACCTTGGAAATTTTATAGGAGAGATAAACATGATATAATTATTAATACCTTTACATTGGAGAATGATGGTAAGAAGCACACTTTGAAACCATAAAAAAATGGTAGTAAAAATAAAAATAATACTAAGGTGTTGTTAGTGAATGGAAAATAATTATTATAGCTAATAAAAGAAGAAGAGATTGATTATGCATTGATTTCTATGTCCAATATAGTCATTAAAAGTATTAAGTTGATAGATTTACAATTAAAAATTTAGAATTTGCTGGATGAGTATGTGGATATAATGTTTGATGAGTTTAGTAAGGATTTTACACCAATGAGGATTATAAGACATTATATGGATTTATTTCTATGAGTTAGTTTGTCAAATAAAACAACTTATAAAATGACACTTAAGGAGAATGAAAAGATCAAAAGGAAAGTACATGAACTATTATATAAAGGCAGGTAATTAAATGAAGTTGCCATAAAAGGGAATAAGAGAAGGAAGTTTCCATGTGAGCAGCTTAAATATATTTTGAAAAGTAACAAAAAGAATCATGTGATTGAGGATAAAAAGATTGTCTCAAAGGACATGAAGAGAGTGAGGTTCTCATGTGAAGAGCCTAAAACTAATTTTAAAAACAACAAGAAAAAAGAGAGATGTGAACAACCCATATAATAAGGAATTCCAATGCAGGAGAATATACATGAGATATAATTTGAGAAAGAAGATGGTAGAGATGAATAGTTTCAAATGAATGCAAAGAGAAACCAAGTAGTATTACAAATTTCCATGAAGGAAACATTAAAGATAGAAGTTGTACAAGCTAGTGTACAAAAGAATATGATAGTGGAATATTAACTATTAAAAGGAGCTGAAATTAGAGATATAGATGAGGACAAGACAACCTTGGGATGGCTAATATGGAGCATTAGAGAACCCATGAGGTTATTGGAAAACATGAAAAACATGTTAGAAGTGGAGAAGAGTTGAGAAAAATGTCTCTAAGGCATGATAAAGTGGTTTAAGGAGTATTTTTTGGAGCTCTTTATTTCTTTAATTTTTTTGTTCTATGTGTAGATATAACAATGGAGAAGAGGCAAAAGAAAAGACATAATGTGGTTCAGCTTAGCATGTTCATATATATGAGAAGTAAAGTGAAAGAGATTAGAAAGAAGATGAATTACTTAATTTAATGTGGAAGACATTTATCTTTATAGAGGAGAAGAATACACAACAAAATCAACTTCAAATGTAGATGAATAGGTCATTTATTAGCATTAGAATTGAAGACCTCATGAGCATGAGCTCATGAATACTTTTTGAACTTAGGGGGCCTAATGCATGATCATTAGGTTTTAGTTGTTACTTTTTAAAGTTCTGGTCTTGTGTAAGTTTATTAGGTATTCTTTGGTAATTAAGGAGGTTTTTAAATAATTTGTATTCCAAAATTTGGCTATTTGGGCTTAGTAAATATTTTCTCTTCAAAATTGTATATTTGAAAATCTAAATTTATTAAAGATAATTGAAGAGTATTTTCATATTATAGTGAAATCAAAGGTCATGATAATTATTTTAGAGGTTAATGAATGTCTTAGCACATTTTTCTATTATTTCAAATACCTTTATTCATAATTACCCATGTTACAACTAAACTAATGTTAAATCAAAGAGTAGTTAACTAGTTAGTTATGCAAGTTGGTGAAGTTATAGAAAAGAGGAAAATACGTGAGGAAAATATGAGAAAAAGAATTAGGAGAGATATTATTAATTTATAATTAGTATAATATATTCAAATAAACTCTAAGATTTGAAGAAAAATAAGGAAGACGTTTAGAACATGGTGTTTTTAGATAGGGATGAAAATGTTTTACACTCAAGAACAATGAAAAAATGTCTTATTCAGATGCAAAATGCAATTTAAATATTTTATTACATGTAAGTGATTTTTTTTTTGTTTTATAATAATATTTTTCACTTTTTAATAGTATTCATTCATGTTACAAGATTTAAGAGAAAATACATTTTTTAGACAACCAAGAAAAGTGCTTCTATAGTCAATAAAAATTATTTTTACCATGTTTTGAGATTTTTCAATATGACACAGTGATTGACAGAGTAATAGGGGAGTGTTTAATTATTATTAAATATTAAAAAAAATCCAAAAATGTCTATATAATTCTAATTTTACATAAAACTTTGCTTGTTGCCTTATGACTGTTAAAATACCTTAAACTACGGTTTTAGAGTACTAAAATCATCATAACATGAAAAAAAAATTAAAATTGATTTTTTTGGATAGGTATGTTAGGATATTTTAAAGGTTTTATAGTGTTTTCAATGATTTTGGAGTCTTATATCTCAAGATATTCAAAAATCTTTGACTATAGGTATACAACAAGGCCTATTTAAAGCACTAAAAACACTATAAATAAAAAGGAATCCTACTAAAAAGTAGCCAACAAAAACGTAGTGGTTAAAAAATTAGTGTGAAAAATGTAGTGAGGATAAAACACAGCAAGAAAAAATATAGTGGGGACAAAACATAGAAAAAATAAAACATAGTAAAGGATGTGCTCACATAGAAGATGACACAACTTTCAACTAAAGGTCCAAACTCACAAAATCACATTTTCCTTTGTTATTTTGCTTATAAATTTGGAGCATTAATTTTCACCGTGAAATTTTAATTACTATAAACAAAATGAACTAGATAATAAATAAACAATGTGATAATCACTAAAATGTCCCAATTATGTTGTTCATGACATTTTTGTGACATTACCAATACTGATACATTTTTTCCTCATTGTGTTTTGTTCTCATGACATTTTATTCATACTACATTTTTACTGCTACATTTTTTACCACTACAGTTTTATCCGCTATGCTATCACATAGAGCCAACAAAAAATGTTGCAATAAAATGCAACGAAAATTTTTAGAGAGGTAAATGAAATTAAATTTGAGGTTTAAATTTATTTTAAAGGCTTGAGGATACCTACATAAAAATTTATTAAATAAACTCAGTTTGTAGACCAAGAAATAAAGTCTAGAAAACCTATTTTCAATCATTTTGGAAGAAGTACATTTGAGGAAAGGTAAAGATAATTGTATAGGGTTATATAAAATTAAATATAGTTAAATAACATTTATAAATCATAAATATTATTAGTTTATTCCAAAAATTAAATCAATAAGGTTGCAAGCCTAGTGAAAAGAAGACATTCCTTTGAACCCCTACACCATAAATATACAATAGGTCTAAGCTTAATTGATCATCTATAAATCTCAAATACACATATAAACACTTATAAAAATTTAAAGACAACCAAAACTTATAAATTCTAAAATTAGTCATAAGTATCAAGTACTAACCATGTCTAAAGCACCCAATCCAAGACATTTTCTCTATATTTCATGTGATAAAAGCTAAATTATAGGTTGCATTAATTAAAGGAGGACCATTGCACATATAAAACCAATAAGAATTAGTAAGTATGCTTTTAATTCCATATTAATAATATTGGATACATAGGAAAAACTCATCCATTTAATGGGGGTAGGTTGAGGTTAGCTAAACCAACCTATTTTCCCTTTTGTAGGCATAAATCTAGTACAAAAAGTGAACCTAGGGTTTCCAAGAAAAAGAGATATGTTTATGGAAAGTATACACAAAAAGGCTAAAAAATATTGTACATAAAAATGTATTTAAAATAGTTTTATTGGCTTGTGAAATAAAAAAGAGATACAATGTACTTTATACATATAAATTAATATTTATGATAATATTGTCCACTTGTGACCACTCTCTTACATGGTTATCTCTAAACCTATATCATAGATATTTTTGATCACTTTAAGCCACCTTTCACACTAATATAAGTTGATGAATGATCCTTGAATATAAACATCCATATTATTATTAACATTAGACACATTTTAGGCCTTGCCTAATACTCATCATGATGCAATGATTGATTGGACAAGATTGCCCTAGGGGACTATAGCACATAACTCTAGTGTGCTCACTCCCTCTCCTATATTCCTACCAAATAATGACTAATTTAAAAATAAATAACTATAGTAAGGTTTAAATATGACTCTAATGATACCCATTATAAGGAATTTTAAATATAATACTATATAAACATTTAAAAATATATTTTTTTAGGAGGATGATTCCACATAAAAAATCAGCATAATCATAACTGCACATTGAGAGAAAAATACACATTTCTCCCAATTTCTATTTCATACAACCTTAGTTTCCTAGAGCTCAAGATTGATTAAATTTTATAGGTCACAAGTCATAGTTACGACACATAATCCTAAAATTATTTCACAAACATATATCATATTACACTAAATACTCACACACCATCGTAGCATGGGATAGGTACATGAAGTTTGATCCCTCTTCAGAGTATTACTATGTAAGAAATGCTCAACACATAGGTTGTTAAATGATCACACAATATCAAATAATAAACACTTTTTATTCATTGTTTTTTCATTGGTCTTCACATGTCAAGGAACTAGGTTTTAAAGTAAAATCTACATACAATTATCTAAGTAATTGATTATAAGCTTCTACACCATATTTAAGATCTGCATATGAAGACATAGAGAACTTAGAAATACTAATTTCATCACTATAAGTGGTCATGACTGCCCCAGGTTAGATAAGAGTGCCATCCCTTTAGTGTCATTTTCCTAGTATTGTTGTATAGATCTAGATCTAGTTCTTGATTCTTAATTCTAGTCATCAAATCTCCCCACACAATAAACTTTATCTTTTGATTCCTACTACAAACATAATTTCCAAGTAAGTATTTGTTTTCTCATTACATTGATAATTTTATTACCTTATTATAGTATAATATTTTGAAATCATTAAATGTTATTATTAGTATATTATTTCTTGATTTTGCACAATAGTGTTTTCATTGTGGGTTTTCTATAACTTCTAAATTTGATAAAACATATTGATGAACTCGTATCTTATTCAAATGTTGGAAAAACCTAAATATTTATATGGATAAGGTTAATATCCTTATTTTTCCTATTTACATTTATTTTTTTTGTATTTTTATATCTTATATATTCTATTATAATAACATCTTTCTAGGTTGTAGTTTCATATTCTATGTATAGAAAAGGGTTTCTTCCTCATCCTAACCCTCAAGGTTGTGATAGTTAATTTAACTTTAACCAATTCCATCATATCACTATCTTAAGAGGTAATGTATCCCATCCTATAGTTATAAATGAAAATAATTAACTTACCCTTATTTAAACCCCTCCACCTCCCACATCTTTCATTCAGGGTGTATGTATGCATGTTCAATCTGAAGCACATATGGTTTGTGTTTATGAGTCTATAAAGGATCAAATCTTGAGTATGACAAATTTAACAGTTAAATTTTAAAATTGAAATCACTTACTTAGTTCAAATACCAAACTATTGGAACATCATTTTTCATGTGTAAACAATCTAGAATATGGTAGTAATAATCATGTATGTGCATCTCCATCTATCAATGTTGTACCTAAAAAAATTTCATATTTAAATGATAAATTATAAAATAATAAATACACAATAAGTGATTAAAAATTATCTAAATAGGTAATAATATTTAAAGTGAGATTATAAGGGTAATGATTACAAATATGTTTATCAACTACCTTATTTACATCCTCTAAGGATATCAAAATATTATCGTGCATATCACATAATGCATGAGCATTATACAAATCATTATTTGGATTTGAATCATGAAATACAAAATGTGTTTTAAAATGGTGCTCATATCATTGATATATCACTTAAGCAACCCACTCATCCTATGAGTGCATCTCTTAAAACACAAGTGTAAAAATTAGAATTAGTACAAAAATAGTTACAAAAGCACAATTCAAATAAAGAAAAGGTTCAAAATGCACAATTAGAAAAATAAAATATTCCACAAGATAATTTAGAACAAGCAATAGTCAAAAGTGAAAAATATGAAAAAGAGCAAAAACAAAGAGAACAATTTGCAAACAAAAGGTTACAACAAGAGAAAGTGGCATTAGAAAAAGACAAGTTATGAAATCAAATTCAAGATAAGAAAAAAAAATTATTAAAAGATTTTTTTTAATAAAATATTCTCCAAAGCATGAAATACTTAATAAATATATAATTTCAAGTGTGGTTCCAAAGGAGTCGACTAAACAACATTAATCTTTTCTTGAACCTTTGATTCTTAATCCGCTCATAAACTGAAAGTAATGCACCAATGTGGTTATCAATATCATTATTAAGATTAATGTTTGTAGAATGAAACTCCTATAATTTATTGGATATGATAAGGAAAATTTGTGTAAGAGTAATTTATCTAAATCATTTATCATATCTATTGAGTTACCTTGCATAGTTGGGCCAAAAACATGTTTAGTTGTATTTCATGTATGTCCTAGTTTAACAACATATAATGATAAACTAGGAAGATCATGGATGATAGAAATGGGAAACAATGGATAATAATCCAACCATGTCATATTTACTCATGATAGTGCAATGATCACAGTTTCAAGAGAAGATATATTTTATTCAAAGCAAGGGCAACCAAAACAATGCATAAGTTTAGCTATGATATTAAAAAAATACACATGATGGCATATCAATAAAGTTACATGAAATAGTACATATTGCACAAGAAAAATTGATAAAGTTAATACCAAAATATCAATAATTTCCTTATTCATATAAAAATATAACAAAATACAAAAACATAATTTTACTATTTCAAAATCAAGATGATAATTATAAAAATATAGATTTATATGATCTTATGGCAATGATATACAACCTAAATAGTTGCATGATACTACTCATTTATAAGAAATAACCATTCCTTTTTTAATGTAGGATCTACTGATGGTAAAAATATTAAGAGAGATATCAGTTAGTATCATTCTCTCTACTTTTCTATGCATATATATGCAAAAAACACAAAACTAATAAATATTTAAAAAAATAACAAAATTGGGACCTATGCATTCTTATATGTATTTTATCATACATTAGTTAAGTTGTGCATTGTATTGTATACATGTGTTAGATATTTATATATAATACATGCTTCACTAATGTACATGAGTGATTTCATATTACACAACACAATTTCAAGATTTAGTTTTAGGTAATTTCAATGTTACACACTCATAAACTACATTTAGACAGGAGAACTATGGATGATAGGCATGCACTGGTTTAATGTCCCTCACCCCTTATTATACTAATCTAAGATTATCCCCACTCATTTCCAAACTACACACATTATTCTTACAACATGTACATTCATTATCTAGCTCGTGGAGTATGGTATACACAGGTTCTCATCCTTGTTTACCAAAATTATCTTACTCACACCTCAGATATTTATAGAGCATTGCATCTTTAGATATTGCTCACTCACTAACATTGTGATATAATATTTTTTATATTAGTTATTTAATATACTCATGTTACAATTTAACTCTTGTTGATAAAATTACATAACTATACATGTTTTTACATTGAATTTTCTAGCTTTGCCTATTATATGCATTATTTTTTTGCCTTCAAGACATTTAAATATGTCATTCCAAATCTATTATAAGCCTTCATATATATGATTTTTTGCATGTGAGGACATTTGAACATGTCTTTGTGTGTGTCTTCTATTTATGTGTATGGACATTTTCACATGTCCTCCTATATGGCTCTAAGCCTCCCTTGTTATCTTCCATGTATATGATGGCATTATCAAAGGATTACTTGGATTATTGGATAAATTGAATGCACCAATTTAATTATCAAGAGAAAATAATTATAGATAATTTATTTTGAATAATAAAAAATAGCTCACCAAGAGATGTACAAATAGGAGATAAAGGTAGTAACTCCCCCACAGAGGGACTAGAATAGGTATGTAACTCCTATAAAATAATAATAAAAGAGTAAATATTATGATAAACAAATATAACTCAAATTTAGGGATAAACATGAGTGTAGGAATAAACCATAAATGGAAAATGAATACCCTAAACAAATAGGTATCTGGATATCTCCTTACATGTAATTTCTATTTGAGTGAGGAAAATTTGAACATGTCCCTTCTATGTGGCCCCTTAGCCTTATATTGTGTGTTTTAAATGTGCTTATTGATTATGTGTGTCATGGTCATGACACCTTTCTTTATTCTTTTCTCGTATATAGATTCCATGATGGGCATCATGTATCCACCCAAACCTCTTATTGCCATGCTGGATATCATGCATTCCTCCCTAAGTAGTTTTAATTATAATTAAATAATTATTTGATCAATTATTTTCATGATTAAATGTCAGATTTATAGAGATACACTTACTGTGGATGCTTATTTCCACATGCATCTTACATTATTACTATGCTCAATTTATGTACATAATGATTCCATCCCTTTCCATGTTGTCAATATTATTCAGATTTCCATTTTTAAAGCAAAAATTATAATTCATAACATTTTATTTTGAGTTAATTTATTTCTTATGCTCAACAAATCACATCAAAAGAGGAGGAATTCATAGAGTTTTATCTTAGATACTAGAATTTCCAAATTAGTATATAGACATGATCTAATAGAGATTTCATAATTGACATAGTTTCAAGATTATAAAATACATAGAAAGTCACCTTGGATAGGAGGGACACGTTGGACAAGAGATCACTTATCTAGTGTCCTTCCCAACACTTTTGTATAAATTAATAAAAAAACATTCCTAAAAATTCTTAGAACCTCAATTTACCTAGAACAATACTCAACAATTTCATAGTATCAATTACCAAAATTACTCAATTTGTCTTAGATTTACTTAGTTTAAGGGAAATCATGCATGACATGTTGTTATAAGTTAAAAAACATGTTTACTTGTAATCATAATTATTTTACTTATTATCATAATATATATACAAAAGATATCAATTGGGGGCATGTGCATGACACATTATTTCCTCGTTGTTTAGTTTTTAACACTAGTCTTGTAGATGGAATGATAATTTCATGTCATTATCCACATAATATATAATAGAACCATTTTATACTCAATATTTTCACCATTTTTGTGCTATTTATTCATCAATATTAAATCTTATTCCATCTACAATCTCTATTTTGTTATTTACACTAATTTTTGCACCAAAAATGTCTATTGGGATTCATACAAGGATTCATAATTTTATTTACTACTTTGGGTATGAGATAATGGAGTAAAAAAAAACCTTAAATTATTAATCACAATCACCCATGCATGAGTGATGGGGCATGCACAATTCAATCCAATCTATTCAACATTAATGAAGCTACGTGTGTACAACCCACCATAGTCACCAAGTTTACACAATTTTTTTTCACAAGGAAAGCACAATGGTTCTCATATCCAATCAGGTGTATTCATTCATTTTCACTCACTATTTGATTTAATTTAAATTTATTATATTAATCTTAAGTAAAAACTTATATTACATATGTTTCATTGTAGGTTTTTATATGGAGCATAGTTCAACATTGTGGCCCACATCTAGAACTCATCTTCATAGGTAAGCTCAGGTATGAACTCTTTTTACTTTTACTCTAGTAATTTCAATTTTATAAATTAATAAAATAAAATGGGGTAAAATATGACAACAAAAATTAAATTTAATCTAAAACCATGCACTTTTGACCACTCTCTTACACACTTACCCTTAGACCTATCTCAAGGCCCTTTTTGATCAATTTCAACCACCTTGTACACTCTTTTAAGTTTATTATTGACTCCTGAATGTACTCATACTTATTTTTGTCAAAATTTTAAACCTTTTAGTACCTCCCTAACACTCATAATTATTAAACTGCCCATTGAACTAGAGTGACCTAGTGGACTATAGTGCACTACTCCAATGTCCTTTACACCTCTCCTATCTTGCCACCAAACAAGGATAATTTTCAAAACCAAAATCTATAAAAAGGTTATCCTACATCTATAATGATCAAATTATTATTAAAAATATCTAAACTTTTTAATAAAATAATTTCAAAATTAACAAGCTCTAAAATAGTGAAACATAAGATAATACATTACATAATGAGATTACATCAAAACCTTACAAAGTATAAGGGAAAAAACTTCTGGTAATGGAAAATTTCAAACTTATATTGAATTAAAAAATTCATATTATATGAATAACTTACTCAAGAAACTCCTTTGTAATGATTACATACAAAGCATACAATTTCCAACCAAGCTTTACAAATCCAAAACATACAACTCCACACATATAAATATAAAAGGATTAACATCCTTTAATAGAGATACATGATAAGAATAAACATGAGAGAGAAACTTCATATAAGGATATAAAATACACCACACTCCATCATGGATGCATACTAGTCAATAGTGATTGTTATCTCCACATATGCAAAGGTTAAAAGTTGGAATATACTTTTGACAGAAGAGTGCACCACCATGTACAATGAAATAAGGCATCCTAATCCACATGTGTAATAATCAGTAATAGTTGTCTTTATATTTCACTTCAAATGTCCATAAGAGTCAAAATATGCTCAATCACATTTTAATTTTAGACAACACTCAACCAAAGAGACCCACAAAAAACTATGCCCCATACCCATCCATATCAATTACCAAAGACATCCCATTTGCTTAGTGTAGAAATACACCTAATATTCCACCTCACTAGAATGAATAGTTTCTTCCACCTCACCAACATGAATAATTTTTGACACATCATCAACATGATCAGTGTCTACCACATCACCAACATTAATAGTGAGTACAACCTCCTCACATGAATAGTGATTGCCACCTCATCACATGAATAGTAACTACCACCTCACCATATTGAATATCGACTTCACCTCTTAGCATTATCCCACTTGAAATAAATATACAAGAATTAATAAACCTATGTATTATTATATCTAGCTTCCTTTATTTCTAAATGTTGACTTCATCACACATTAGAAAAGCCCATGGATGTTTTCCACCACTCAAAATTATTTCCTTTGATTGGCTTTGTCAACATGTCTACAATATTTTGTTCAATGTTAATTTTATTCAACATGATTCTTCCATCCTTAACCATGACCCTAATTAATTGGTACTTTATGTCAATATGTTTCATACGATCATCAAATGATCCATTATTCACCAATTAAATTTCACTCTGACTGTCATAGTGTAAAGTAATATTACCCTACATTTCCATGAAGTCACCCAATAGTCTCTCTAACCATACTAATTATTTTCAACCTTTAGTTTCATCCACATACTTTGATTCAATGGTTAATAAATCCATCATTGGTTGTACCTTAGAATCCCAACTCACAAATCCACTAGCAAGAGTAAGACAATATCCTATAGTGGACTTTCATCCATCTCTATCACACCCAAAATATGAATCTAAAAAACCTCTAAATTTTTAATCTACCCCTCCATATAAGATTTCAATATATGAACTACCTCTCAAATATCTAAATATCCCCTACACTATAGACTCATGCTAATTTATAAGATTTATCATGAATTAGCTCACAAATCCCACTACTTGGGAAATATATGGTTTGTTGATAACCATGGCATACATGAGACTTCCCACTACTAATGAATAAAATACATGAGGCATATTTATATTCTCCTACTCTATTATAGGACATTATTCATAAGACAAATTAAAATGTGTAGGAAGTAGCTTAATGACTAGTTTTACATTTTGCATACTAAACCATTATAGAATCCCTTCAACATATGTATATTGATATAAACAAATCCTCATTATTTTCATGTCCCTATGCATATTCATCCCTAAAATTTTATTCACTTCTCCTAAATCCTTCATCTCAAATGTCTTAGCCAAGTGAGAATTAAAGTTGTCTATTTTATTCATGTTGGGGCCTACAAATAGCATGCCATCAACATATAACATCAAGATAATAAAGCTTCCATCACTGAAAGATTTATGGTATGCATAACAATTATCATCACTTTTTCTAAAACCTTGGCTCTTCATGAAGGTTTCAAATTTTATATACCACATCCTCGGTTCCTATTTAAACCCATACAAAGATTTATTTAATGTGTAAACCAACTATTTTTTTCCTCTTTCCTCATATCCCTTAGGTTGATCCACATATATCTCTTATTCAAGATCACCATGTAGGAATGTTATTTTCACATCAAGATACTTCATTTATAGATTTTGTGTTGTTACAAGTGCAAGTAACACTTTGATAGTAGTTAACTTCATAATAGCAGAGAATATTGCATTTAAGTTAATACTTGAGTTTTATACATATACTTTTTCCACCAAATGAAATTTATACCACTCCAAAAACCCATCACTATTCTTCTTCAATTTGTACACACACTTATTACCAATACTTTTTTTCTAGGTGGGAGATCCAAAAGCTCCCATGTTTCATTATTATGAAGATCTCTCATTTCCTCCTCAATTTATTTTCTCCATTTATTTTAATCATAAAATTATCTATCTTCCTCAAATGAACTGAGTTCACCCTCATTAGTTAACAAAACAAATGAGGACTAAAAAACATGATTATACATTTATTAAGCCTTTTAGATACATTTGTATCATGTAACTTGTGGATATTATACTTGGTGCTTTACATGCTACTTAGAAACTTCAACATGCTTCTTTTCATCTTCTTCTTCATTATCTACCTCAACGAGCACAATTTTATGTTTTTATTGTACCTCATTCATTTTCAAGGGTTTTTCATTGAATGTAACATCTAGGCTAACAATTATTTTATGTTCAATAGGATCCCACAACCTATACCCCTTAATTATTTCACCATAACTAATAAATACACATTTACTTTATTTGAAATCATGTTTGGACGTCTATTATTTAGGCACATAGGGACACGCTTCACAACTAAATATATGTAAGTTAGAATGATCAACTGACTTACCATGGCAAACATCCTCTAGAGTCCTTCCATATAAAGTATCCAAAAGTGACATATTAATAGGATAAATATTAATATTAATATCCTCTATCCAAAATCCATTATTCATCTTAGTCAAAATTAACATGATTCTTGCATGCGCCATGATTATGTAGTTCATCTACTCAGATACACCATTATATTATGGAGTGTAAGGGATAATGTTTTGATGCTTAATTAATTTTTATGTATAACATTTTTCAAACTCCCTAGTGTAATATTATCCTTTGTTATCTAACCTGAGACATGTAATATATATGTGTAAAATTTTCTCTACCCGTGCCTTAATTTATTTAAATTTATCAAAATCTTATGATTTATTATTGAAAAAAATAAACCCACACTCTTATAGAATAATAATATATAAAGGTTATAAAATATGTTCTACCGTTTATAGACTAAGTAGGGATATGTCCAAAAATATTTGAATGGATAAGTTGCAGGAAATCAAAACTTTTACTATACTTGTATTAAACTTAACTCTCTTATGTTTACTAGAGATACAATTCTCACAAAAGTCTAAATTATAAGAATTAATCCTAGACAACATAGCTCAGTCATGCAAAATATTTAAGATTTTCTCACTCATGTGTCAAAGATGTTGATGCCATAGTATCACAACATCCTAAACATTCTCTAAAGTTATTATTTTAGTATTATCACAAAATATCTATATAGTCAATATAGAGAACCATAAGATTCTCCTTTTTTCACCACTAGGTATCCTTTGGAAATTCTACATTGACCTTTCCCAAAAGTAAAATAATAACTCAACTCATCCATCATCTTTATGGAAATTAGATTCTTCCTCAAATGAGGAACATGATGTACATACTTTGAAAATATTATCCCACCATCATCTAGCTTGATCCTTATATCCCATTTTCCCATAATATCTAATGGATGATCATTACCCAAATAGGTAGATCCTCTAGTACATGGCTGATATCCAAAAAAATAAATCTATGTAGTGACATGTGAAAAGATGCACTACAGTCCAACACATAGGCATTACAAAGCGATATGTTATTAATGAGGTAAAAGTATTCATGCACAAGTGCTTCTTCTAAATCTAATGTGATAACCACAAATGAAGGTGGATTATTATTTCCATCATTTTCTTCTTTCTTCTATTGCCAACATTCCATCTTCAAGTGTCATAGTTTTCCACAATGCCAACACTTCATTTTCCACTTAATCCTTTTATATTTGATTTGGATGGTGATCTCCCTTATTTACTCCTCTCACTATAATTACCACTCACAACTAAGGATTATTTTCTATAAGATGCCATATAATACATAATAATCATCTTATCTCCAAGCAAAGTCAAAATTCAAATCCCCAAATGATGAATTGATGATGGCCATCACCAAATGATCCCAAGTATCAAGGAGTGAACACAATAATGTGATTAATTTGTCCTCATCTTCCATCTTCATAGTAATTGAGACCAGATCAATAATACAAGTGTTTAACTCATTTAGTTGATCAATAACAAGTGAAATCTCCTTCATCCTCAAGCTATATAGTTTATTCTTCAATAAAAGTTTATTTACTGCTGACTTTGTCTGGTATAGTTTGTTGATATTATCCTATAACTCTTCTATATCCTTCTCCTCAACAACATTGAAGATAACTTAATCATCAAGACAAAGACATTTCTTTGAAACCACCTTCTTTTCCATCCTGGTCCACTCTTAATTTATCATGCTATTAGGTTTGATTACAAAACCTTTTAAGGATACAACTTGGTTTTTATACACGAAGAGATCCTCCACCTTCATCTACCATAGGGAGAAATTATTGCCATTGAAATTTTCTATCTAAAATCTGGTTACTCCTCATATAATTTTAGTAACTCCTACTTTCATAAAACTACCTTGAAATAGAAAACACTGAAACACATATAGGTTTTTAGATAACCTAACTCTGATACCAAACATTTGATAAAATATCCAAATTATTAAATAAAATAATTAAAAAACTAAAAATATATAAAATAATGAAATAAAAGTTAACAAACTACACAATGAGATTATGTGAGAACCTTACAAAGTACAAGGAAAAAACCATGGGGCAATGGTATCTTCCAAAACTCTATTAATTTCAATAATGCCTCTCCTACCAACAACTTCCTCAAGTAACTCCTTTGCAACACTTACATTCAAAGCATAAAAATATAAAAGGATTAATATATTATAATATAGATACATGAGAAGAGTTAAGACGATATAGAAAATTCATGGAGGGTCCAAAAACGTATCACATTCCATCATGGGTGCATAATACTCAATAATGATTATTGTCTCCATTTGTGCAAAGGTCAAAATTCAGAATTTGATTTTAACTTGAAGAGACCATCACCATGTACAATTAAATAAGGAATCCCACTCCACATGTGTGACCATTCATTAGTACTAGTATTTTTATTCCACCTCACATGTGCAAAAGAGTAAAAAAACTAAATCACCTTTTGACTTTAGGTAACACTCAATCAAGGAGGACAATAGAAAAACTATGACCCACACCCATATATATCAATTAGAAAAGTCATCCCATGTGTCTTAGTAAATAAATGTACCCCACATGCCACGTCACTAGAATGAATAGTATCAATAACATCACCAACATGAATAGTGACTTCCACCTTATCACATGAATAGTGACTTGCACCTCATCACATGAATAATAACTACCACCTAACCAGATAGAATAATGAAATCGCATTACAACATGCTATTTGAAGTAATTTCAAATATATTACTATATAAAGACTTTTAAAACCATTTTTGAGGAAGCTTCCACATAGAAAAACACTCAAATCATAATTGGACATTGAGAGTAAAGTACCCATTTCTCTTAATTTTGATTACATATAACCCTAATAGCCAAAAAATTAGTTCTAAGTGAATTTGATAGGTTAAAATTCATGGTTAAGTCACCTAATCACATTATTATTGCACCAACATCTATCATATTACACCAATTACACACACAAACACAATTGTAGCATGTGATAACTACATGAAGTTTGATCCTCTTCAGCATATTGGTATGTAGGCAACTTTAACACATGGGTGTTGAGGTCTTACCAAATTTAAACCATTGACCCAATTTTTCCCATTAATTTTTCATTGGACTTCACATGTGAAGGAACTAGGGTTTTTAAGGAAAATCAGTCATATATTGATCTTTGCAAGTGATCATAAACTCTCACACTAGATACAAGCTTTGTAGATGAAGACACATAAATTAAAAACCCTGATTTCCTCACTACAAGTGGATATGAGCACCTCATGTTAGATATAATTCCAACCCTCTAGATTATTCTTCTCAAAATTGTTTTCCAAGTCTAGATCTAGTTCTTGATTCCTGACTCGAGTCATTAAACCTCCCTACAAAACAATTTTTAGCTTTTGATTCCTCTTACCAATGTAGTTTCCAACTAAGTCTTTGTTTTCTCATTACACTTTGTTATTTTTAATAATTTTTTATATTAAATTAGTTATAAATTATAAAATGATATTACTATATTATTATCCTAATTTTTCATAATAGTGTTGTCATTTAGGGTTTTATGTAAACCCCAAATTTGATAGAAATATACACAACCAAATCTAGCATAATATAGATGCTATCATTTGTCACAAGTGTCTTTATATTTTATGGATTCTTCATAGATTTTCCATATATATAGATCCTTATATGAATAACTCTAAGTTTATTCTAGCCCTTCTTCCACCTACATGCAATTGTAGACCTACATAGAAAAATAATATGCTAAGTATTTTAATTCCTTACATTATTTCCTTTTATAGAAAATGAAATTGGTCAATCATATTATACCTTTTATATTCAATATCATTTATTATTATGATACTTTATACAAACTAAATTTATGTAATTTTTTTTGTAAGGTCACATAAAATAAAAAATAAGGTAAAACATATTGCTGAACCGAAATTTTTATAGAACATAGAAAAACTTTAAGGATTCATCATTAATTATAGGATTTCATATTTTTACATTTAAATATTATTTCTAGACTTGGTTTGTGCATTTTCATTCATAATTATAATAGAACAAAAA